>PVIC010036079.1:0-18758 GCA_004025085.1 Thryonomys swinderianus
TCCCCTCCCCTCCCTTTCCCTCCCTTCCTCTCCCCTTCCCTTCCTTTTGCCATGTCTGGGATCAAACCAAGGGCCTCATACCTACTAGCCAAGTGTTCTACCACTGAACTACACCTACCCCTTCTTATGTTTTATTTCCAGACCAAGTCATGCTAAAATGACCAGGCTGACTTTGAACATGTAATCTTCCTGCCTCAGCCTCTGAGTAGCTGAGATTACAGATAGTTGTTGACCTTAAAAAAAAAATGTCTAGGGGCCAGGGATTTAGCTCAGTGGTTCTGGGTGTCTACCTCGCAAGCACAAGATCCAGAGTTTGATCCCCAGCTCCACATACCACAATGCTGGGCATGGTGGCTCACGCCTGTCATCCCAGCACTCGGGAGGCAGAGGCAGGAGGACTGCTGAGTTCAAGGCTTGCCTGGGCTACATAGTGAGCTCAGGGCCAGCCTGAACTACAAAGCAAGATCCTGTCTCAAAAAAAAAGAAAATTTCTTGGCCTTATTCTTTCTGAAGGCTCACGTCTTCCTGGCTGAATGTGAATTCCTGTACCAGTCTCTCTGGATTAGTGGAGTGAAGGGACACTCTGGGCCCCTGCTTCCCTGGCTGGCCCCCACCACTCCCCGGAGCTCCATGCTCCCTCTGACTGAGAAGCCTGGGTCTGTGCAGGAGCCACATCCTGCTCCTAGAGAGCTGGCCAGAACAAACATGGGGGGATGGTCTATGTCTATAAACAGTCCCAGTATGTAAATGTGACCTTGGGGATGAGGCCCCACAAGTCCCAGTGTTCTGCCCGAATGTGCTCCCCTAAGAAGACCAGCAACACACATGCAATAAACAAGGGCACTTTTATTAACACAGCATGCAGTGGGTCTGCCAATACTAGATTGGAGACCCCCACATGGCAGTTACCAGGCTCCTTTTAAAGGCCTTCATGGTTCACTTACAGGAAGGGGTAGGGTCACTTACAGGAAGGGGTAGAATACTTACTAGGGATTGGCTCACAATTTAATCTATCATACCTATCAGGCGATCATTGGTGAAGGAGGAACAGGAAGGGCACAGTCAGCCAGGGAGAGGGCTAGTCATGTAGAAACAAAGAAATGTTTTTTGGCGGGACTAGCTCCTACAGTTAGCTCCACGGAACTGGAATGTTACATCTCCTCAAGCCCAGGAGGAGGTCGCTGTTACTTAGCGATCAGCATGACCAGCGGCCATACCGGTTTGCTTTATGTTCAGGGAACTTTACACGATTGTGCTTTGGTCCCAACATTGCCCCCTGGAGTTAGAGACTTAGGAATCCAATCATGAGTTCTTTGTCACATTTTAGCCTTGGGATCTATATTGTGACTTTAGTACCATTAATTGGACAGTAGACACCTGCTCTTTGACAAAAGTCACAGGTCTGTTGAGAATACAAGGCCCAGTGGTCAAAAGTAGAAACAAGATTAACAGGGGACCTATTAGAGCTGATACCAAGGTTGTCAGCCATGGTGACCCATTAAAAAGAGACTCAAATCAGCTTTGTGCTTGTTGGTCTCATATTTTTCTTTCCTGTAGGTGCTTTCCGAGGTGTGCCATAGAATCTTTTATGACTCCAGAGTGGTTTACATAAAAACAACATTGCTCATGTAGAGCAACACAAAATCCTCCCTATCGTAGGAACAAAAGATTTAACCCTCGTCTATTTTGGAGAACGACCTCAGCTAAGGAGGATAAAGATTCCTGTAGATGAGAGATAGACTGTTCAATGCTAGCTATATATATCAGCATCTATTGCTATTCTTTTTTTTTTTTTTTTTGCTTTTTTTGGAGACAGGGTCTCGCTTTGTAGTTCAGGCTGGCCCTGAGCTCACTATGGTGCCCAGGCAAGGCGCCGCGAACTCAGCAATCCTCCTGTCTCTGCCTCCCCAGTGCTGGGATTACAGGCGTGAGCCACCACGCCCAGCATTATATGTGGTTACCGGGGATTGAACTCAGGTCTTTGTGCTTGCAAGGTAGGCACCGGAACCACTGAGCTAACCCTCTGGCCCTCTATTGCTATTCTTAAAGCTTGATAGTTTTTATCTTGTAATACCAGTGCAGCTGAACCAGTGCCGATTGTACCTGCAACACCTAGTCCCAGGAATGTGGACAGGAAGACAGCTGTTACAATTTCTCTCTTCGCTCTAGATCCTAGACTAGAAGTAAGCTCAGAATCATAAGATAAGTAATGCGGGGTACTAGTTGAACAAGAACGTAAAATTCAGACGTTGTCTTAAGGACTTGCATGTGTAGGCAGGGAGTGAGCCCTGAGGAGCAGGCCCACCAAGCCTCATCTGGAGGGATTACATATCCTCGGGAGGAATTAACATCCACAACTGAGTTGCAAAGAGAGTCTTATAATGGTGGAATTTTTCTCACACAGAGCCCTCCAACTCCTGAGACGCTGTAATGTTCGTCTATAGCAGTGGAGGAGGTTTGTTGCCATTGGCACCTGGAAGATTCTGGCCTAATGGTATAATTGCCAAACAAGGTTATTCCCTCATAATATGGGGGATGTGACACAGCCAGCAATCTTTGGTTAGATCTGGCTTGGTAGAATTAAGCATAGAAAAAGTGGCTCATATTAACCCAAGAGGTCCAGGGGGAGCCTGCATTGGGCTTTTAGCTGTGGGGGGGTTGCCAGTGGAGAAGACGGTGGGAAGAGGTTGTGGATTCAGAATGACTTTGGGGGCTAAAACCTTATTAGGGTCAATTGCTACTCATTGAGGAATGTGATAGGTTTTTGTATTTTGAACAATATGCCTGGATCCTGTCTCCATGAAGACCCGGGCAAATATAACCTAAGTCCCCATGTTTTTCCTTTTTCCCAAAAGTTAGCCTTTTTCCTTTTTCTGTAAATGTTATCTCAACTCGATTTTGACAAATCCCACACTTAAAATCCCACCGGTCCTCATCAAAAGTACCATAAATCCAGGGGCATATACATGGCTTCTAACCGGTGGGCGTTGATGTAGTGAGTCATCCTGACATGAGGGTGTCCAAGAGGTGGGTGCAGATGAAGCGCAGTCCCAGGGTGCACAATAAAAGTCAGATGGTCCTCCGCACTTTCGTTTTCAGTCACTTGTGGACAGATAGCCAGGACATACGTAAATCTCTTGTCTGATGAACTTTTTTTTTTTTTTTTTTTTTGCATTTTGGAGACAGGGTCTCGCTTTGTAGTTCAGGCTGGCCCTGAGCTCACTATGGTGCCCAGGCAAGCCGCCGCGAACTCAGCAATCCTCCTGTCTCTACCTCCCGAGTGCTGGGATTACAGACGTGAGCCACTACGCCCAGCATTGTGGTATGCGGTGTTGATTGTTGGTGGGCGTGTCTCCACGCCCAGCATTATACGTGGTTACCGGGATCCAACTCAAGTCCTTGCGCTTGCGAGGCAGGTGCCAGAACCACTGAGCTAACCCTCCGGCCCCTGATGAACTTTTTTTTTTGAGACAGGGTCTCACTTTGTAATTCAGGCTGGCCCTGAGCTCACTCTGGAGCCCAGGCAAGCCTCGAACTCAGCAATCCTCCTGTCTCTGCCTTCCGAGGGCTGGGATGACAGGCGTGAGCCACCACTCCCGGCACTGTGGTATGTGGTGTTGATTGCTGGTGGGCGTGAGTTACCACGCCCAGCATTGTATGTGGTTACCGGGGCTCGAACTCAGGACCCTGTGCTTGCGAGGCAGGCACCAGAACCACTGAGCTAAAATCTCCGGCCCTGATGAACTCCTTTAGTTCTAAAAATTCCTCGTATTCCCACGCCACTGACAAACTCGGTTTAGGTCAAAGATAATGAGAGGAAAGCAAGCATCTAGTGGAGTGATGTGTGACATTTGATTTAGGATGAGCTCCACGTTGGTTTTGTGGATGGTCCAGGTCACACTGAGGGGTTGATGAGGGCTGTGAGCACCACAAGCTGGAATGAGAAAAACTAAAAAGAGAAGCGAGGTCACTATCCAGTGGTGGGGTATTTTTGGTTTGGAAGACTTTTGGTTATCCGGACTTTTAGAGGATTGGTTGGGTGGGCTTCTGCTCTCCAGGCCTCTGGAGGTTGGGGTGTTGCTGACTTGATGTAGTTGCAATGAATCCATGACAAAATGTCGTCAACCTTGATGGCTGAGGGGGTGACTAGGATCACAGAGTAAGGTCCTTTCCAGCGTGGGCGAGATTTCCTGTTCAATGTCATTTGATTAGAACGGAGTCTCCTGGCTGGAACTGGTGAGGCTCCAGGGCAGATACATTTGCGAATACAGCTTTAATGCGAGACCACAGCACTTTCTGAGTTTCAAATAAGGCTTGAAAGGAAGAGAGAAATTGTTGGTTATCAAATTCTTTTAACATTTCAAAGTGTACATTGGGAGCAAGTGGGGGAGGCCTTGCACATGATCTCATAAGGAGTCAAGTTAAGAACGTAGGGAGTATTTCTCACTCTAAAAAGGGCATAGGGAAGGACAGTCACCCAGTCACTGCCAGTCTCCAAGGTTAATTTAGTTAAGGTCTCCTTTAAAGTCTGATTCATCCTTTCTACCTGTCCTGAACTCTGGCGATTATACGCACAATGTAATTTCCAATTGATCCCCAATATATATTTTTTTTTTGCTTTTTGAGACAGAGTCTCGCTTTGTAGTTCAGGCTGGCCCTGAGCTCACTACGGTGCCCAGGCAAGCCGCCGCGAACTCAGCAATCCTCCTGTCTCTGCCTCCCGGGTGCTGGGATTACAGGCGTGAGCCACCACGCCTGGCATTGTGGTATGCGGTGTTGATTGTTGGTGGGCGTGTCTCTATGCCCAGCATTATATGTGGTTACCGGGGATCGAACTCGGGACCTTGCGCTTGCGAGGCAGGTGCTGGAACCGCTGAGCTAACCCTCCGGCCCTGATCCCCAATATTTTAACTAATTTTTTAGTTACCTACAAAACAAAGGCTGTGGTCCATTGTCTGATCCTAATAAGAGAGGCAGTCCATATCTAGGTATAATTTCTTCTAATAATTTCTTAACTACTACATTAGCTGTCTCATGCTTGGTAGTAAACGCTTCAGTCCATCCCGAAAAGGTGTCTATGAATACCAACAAATACTTATATCCGTACATGCCTGCCTTAATTTCAGTAAAGTCCATTTCCCAGTGTAAACCTGGCTTTGTTCCTCTTAACCTTGTCCCTGGATGGGGAGCTCCTTTAGTGGCATTGACCATTTGGTAGGTGGCACATTGACTTACGATTTTGTGTACTTTTGTTCTCAGTCCAACAATTTTTAAGTTTGAGTTTTGTAATAATTCCATAATCTTTTCTCCCAGGTGAGTGGAATCATGTATCTGCTGTAATATGCTTGCTGTAAGCAAGGCTAGAGGGCAGGAGACAATCTCCTAGGGTCAAAATACCAGCCATTTCCATTGGGTACCTCAGCATAATGAAAAGCCTGTGAATATTTCTGGTCTTTTATGTCATATTTAAGAACCGGTGGCAGAATTGGATTTACTGCCCGAGGTGTCCGAGTCAAAGCAGCAGTGTCCAAAAGCGCTGCCTTCCTAGCTGCCTGATCCATGAGGTTATTACCTCGGGCTGTTGGATTATCAGGTCTCTGATGTCCATTACAATGTATCACAGCAATCTGACAAGGTAACCATAAGGCTGTGAGCAGATCCAAAATTTTTGTTTATTTCTGATAGTCTTACCTTCAGCAGTGAAAAGGCCTCTCTCTCTGTAGAAAGCTCCATGCACATGGACAGTCACGAAGGCATAACTACTGTCTGTGTAAACATTAAGCTTTTTTTCTTTTCCCAGTTGGAGAGCCTTGGTCAACGCTATCAGTTCGGCCCTCTGAGCAGATGTCCCAGTGGGCAGTGCTTCTGCCCAGACCACCTGAGTTTCGGTAGTTACTGCAGCTCCTGCATATCTGATACCATCCTTTATAAAGCTGGTCCCATCTGTGAACCAGACTATTTCAGGCTGTTTCAATGGAACGTCAGTCAAGTCTTTGCGTGTCCCTTTTAAGCTCTCTAGGATGGTAGTACAGTCATGTAACGGATTCTCAAAGTCTGGGTTTGGCAGTAGCATTGCCGGGTTAAGAGTTGTGGCAGCCTGATATTGGATCCGGGGTGGATTTAGCAACAGAGCTTGGTACTGTACCAGCCTGGCATTTGAGATCCATCCGTCTGGGGGCTAGCCAACACTCTTTCATTAGCATGTGGGGTGATGATCACCAGATTTTGGCCCAAAGTCAGTTTATTAGTGTCTTTTACCAGCAGTACAGTGGCTGCCATGATCCACAGGCAGGCTGGCCATCCTGTCGCCACAGGATCTAGCTTTTTGGACAAGTATGCTACTGGTCTCTTCTAAGAGCCCAGCGTCTGGGTCAAAACACTCTTAGCTATGCCCTTACGCTCATCCACATGCAGCTGAAGAGGCTTTGAGATGTCCAGCAATGCAAGGGCTGGTGCCTTTAGCAAAGCAGTTTTCATGGCTTTGAAACCGGGAATCCAAAGCCTAAGAACCCTGCAGACCTCAGGAGTTCTCTTACCTCACATCTAGTGGTGAGGCGTGGGATCTGGAGGATGGTTTCTTTTCGAGCGGCCGAGAGCTGCCATTGTCCTTGTGCAAGCACATATCCCAAATATGTAACTTCAGTTTGGCATAGGAATGCCTTCTTTTGTGAAACTCGGTACCCCAGTTGGTCAAGGACCTTTAACAACTCTTCAGTGGCTGCTTTGCACTATTCAAGGGTTGATGTCACTAGAAGTAGATCATCAACATATTGTAACGGGGTGATTTCTGGCAATCGAGAACGGTACTCGCCCAAGTCCTCGTGTAAGTCTTCATCAAAGGTTGTTGGAGAATTTTTGAATCCCTGTGGTAGTCGAGTCCAAATTAGTTGTCCATTAAATCCAGCCTCTGGGTCAGTCCATTCAAAGGCGAAGAAGGGTTGGCTCTGTTTTGCCAAGGGCAAGCAGAAGAAGGCATCCTTTATATCTAAAATTGTATAAAAACACCTGTCTGGAGGTAAAGAGCTGAGAAACATATACGGGTTGGGGACCACAGGGTGTATATCTTCCACCCTTTTGTTTACCTCTCTCAATGGCCTGTCTTTTTGCAGTAGGTACATTGGTCATTCTGTAAGTCCCTCTCAAGCGATTTGCCCCTTTTTTCACTTTTTTAATGAGTCTTTTCTCCTTTACAACTCCCTACAATCCTTTTTAATTCCTGATCTCGGTTTTTACCAGCAGTTGCAGCCAATAATACTTCGGCTATTTCTTTTTCTTGTCTTTCTGGGGGGGGGGGGCTCTCTACTGTTATAGATCTTTTCAGCTCTCGCTACTAATTCAGCTAATCTTTTTCCCTCAAATCCTTCTAATCTTTGCAACTTTTTGCAAATGTCTTGTGCTGACTGACTTACAAAGGCCATGCATACAGCAGATTGGTTATTTTCAGCCATTGGATCTAGGGGAATATATGTATGGTAAACATCAAGGAGTCTCTAAAAAAGAACTGGGCGATTCCTCCTTTCCTTGCACAGTTTGACTTACCTTAGACAAATTTGTGGGCCGTCGTGCAGTGGCTCGGAGACCCCCTAATAGGTATACTTTGGCGGTATCCTTTATACTATACCCCCTAATAGGTATACTGGCGGTATACTTTGAGTCTGTCTTCACCTGCAGCTGTATTGGGATCCCACTCTGGTCATTGTAAGGGAAATCTTTCATCAATCTGAGCCTGGATAGTTGTGGGTCTCCCACCAGCGCCTGGGACTAGCTTGTAGGCCTCATTAATAATAGGTTCTCGTTCCTCTGTGGTGAAAAGGGTCTGGAGTAATTGCTGACAATCATTCCAGTCAGGCTGGTGGGTGAACAGAACAGAATCTACCAAATCAATCAAAATGTTAGGTTTCTCTGAGAAGGGAGGGTCTAGCATCCTCCAGTTATAGAGGTCATAAGTCAAAAACGGCCAATGGACTAGCCAGGGATTGCCTTGTGCATGGGGTGGTGGGGAACCATAGCTCAGAGTGGGAGAGCTACAGTAGAATCTGGCCTGGGGGAGTTTCTTCCCACTGAGCAGGGGCTCTGGTATTAGGAGGGCCTGAAAGATTTTCTGAAGGACCTGTAGGTGGCGCAGGCTGTACAGGTTGTGCGGGCTGCACCAGTTGGGGAACATGGTGGGGGGGGGCGGTTAAAGGCAGGAACTCATTATCTGTTGGATTCAAGGGAGGGAGGCAGGAGCTGAAGCAGAAGGTAGAAGAGGAGGTGGACTCGTGGAAGGTAGGAATAGGTTTGTCCCTTTTGGTCGTCTTGTCTGAGCAAGAACTAAAACAGTTTTTGGAGGCACAAAAGGTTTCAGCCAACAGGGAGGGTTGTCTGTTAAGACCTGCCAAGTGGTGATATAGGGAATCTGGTCAGGGTGGCCAGGGTCCTCATAAACAACAGCTTTAACATGGCTAACAGTCGGCAGGTCAGACGTTCCCTTTTCTGGCCAGCCCATGTTAAAGGCAGGCCACTCGTTCCTGCAGAAAACAGACAATTTTTTCTTGGTGACATGAAGGCCAAGATTTGTAGCTATTTCACGAGCCTCACAGAAATGATCTAAGACCAAGCTCAACAGGGTAGATTGATTTTGCCCCATAACTTTAACATATACAACCAAGAACAAAGCAACACAACAAATATCACAAAGTCACAGAGTACTAGTACAGCGCATGGTGGGGGGAGGGGAGACAGAGGTAATGCTATGGATTCCACAGATCAACACAAACCAAGAAGAAGAGGAACAGAATCTTCTACAGAGACAAGCCTTCAAATGAAAGGGGACAGAATTTCCAACGAGAGCAAGCTTTCAAACAAAACGTCCTCAGCAAAAGTAAGCCCTCAAGCAATGAAAATAGAGTCTCCAGCAAAGGCCAACCTCCAACCAGAGAGGATGGCAACAAAGCAACAAGGAAGGACACAATCTCTGGCGAGGGCAAGCTTCCAACCAAGGAGGATGGTGTCCTCAACAAAAACAAGCCCTCAAAGGATGATAGAGTTCCTCTACAAAGGAGCTCGGGACGTCTCCCTACTCCTCAAATGGGAAATCCAATAGCACGTCTGCCTGGATCTTCATACCGTAATCCAAAGCAGTCCAGACCGACAAGAAGGAAAAAAAAAGCACAAATAGTTTCTGAACACACAAAGAGAACTTACGGATCAGCTCTAGGCAAAGTACCCAGCGGGGGTGGGTGTTCATGGGGGAGCGATCCTGGACGAGCCCCCAATATTCTGCCCGAATGGAGCTCCCCTAAGAAGACTAGCAACACACATGTAATAAACAAGGGTACTTTTATTAACACAGCATGCAGTGGGTCCACTAATACTAGATTGGAGACCTCACATGGCAGTTACCGGCTCCTTTTAAAGGCATTCGTAGTTCACTTACAGGAAGGGGCAGGGTCACTTACAGAAAAGAGTAGGGTGCTTACTAAGAATTGGCCAACAATTTAATCCATCATACCTATCGGGGCGATCATTGGTGAAGGAGGAACAGGAAGGGCACAGTCAGCCAGGGAGAGGGCTAGTCATGTAAAAACAAAGAAACATTTTTTTGGGGGAACAGCTGGTACAATTAGCTCACCAGAACCAGACTGTTACATCTCCTCAAGCCCACCAGGAGGTCGCTGTTACTTAGCAACCAGCACGACCAGCGGCCTTACCGGGTTTGCTTTACGTTCGGGAAACTACACGATTGTGCTTTGGTCTCAACACCAGCACTCAGGGTCTTTGAATTTTCCTCTTAAACGTCTCTCAAAAACAACAGAAAATTGCATGTGAGCAAAGAACCAGCATTCAGTACAACTCTGTAGACACAAGAGCAACCTTGCTAAAAGTAGAAGCAATTGAGATCTGGCCCTATGACTTGGCTGGATTCTCACTGCCCCCACCTGTGGGTTAGAGCTCCTGTCTTCTTCTTTGTTTTGACACTATAATTACAGTATTTATGGGGTACCGTTATAGTTTCAATACACATTTACATCACATAATGATCAAATCAGTGTGATCAGCATGCCCACCACCTCAAACATTTGCCCTGTCTTTGTGGTAAGAACATTCAAAATCACTTCTCCTAGTATTTTAAGATATTCAGTACATTTTGGCTTAATAAGATCACTCTTCCTTTCAAGGGAACCCAAGGACTTACTGCTCCCACCTAACTGTGACACACCTGCCGACCAGCCTCTCTCTCTCCCCATCTCCGCTCTCCTCTCCTCCCAGCCCAGGTGTCCACTACTCTATCTGCCTCTGTTTTCCGTTTTATTTGCTCACATTTTCAGTATGTCATGTCTGTATTCCTTGGGTGAAGGCGGTTGGTGTACACAACACATCCTCAGTCCTTTTTCATCCCCTCCCTCCCTGTCTTCCTCCTCTCTCCCTCTTGTGATCCCTTTCCCATTTGAGAAAGATTTAACTCCCTACTTCCATCTATCTTTTCATCTGTTCTTTATTTGTCTTTTGGGTCTCTCTGATTTATTTCACTTAACAAGATGTCTCAAGGAGTGTCCTTTTCCTACAAGTGACTCAAGTTCATCCTTCTTTAGGGCAGAGTAGTATTCCACTGTGTGTAAATGCCTCATTTTCTTCATGTACCCATCTGTTGATGGACATGTAGGCTGCTACTTTTAGGTCAACTTTAAAATCCCACATATGAGTGAGGTCACACAGTACTTGTCTTTCTGTACCTGACTTATGTCCCTACAGTGTCCTCTGTGTCCACCATGTCCTCACAAGTGACAGGATTTCAGCCTCTGTCTGGTGGAGTCAAACACCATCATGTGCAGATGCCACATTCTCCTTTCCCACTCCTGCCTTGATAGACACACAGGCTGTCCCATACCTTGGCCGTTACAAGAGCACGGATGTCCCTGGGCCTACTGATCTCGTTTATTTGGGAGAGTGGGGCTGAGTGGTCACAGGGTAGTTCTTTTAACTTTCTGAGGAACCATCTTCCCTTTTCCCTGATGGCTATACTGATGTGCATATTTGCCCCCAGTGTAGAAGGCTGGCCTTGCCCCCCAGTGCCAAGGATGAAACCCAAGGCCTCAGGAATGCTGGCTACACCCAGTGGTCTACGTGTAATTAATTTTTCTGTGGTTCGGAGCTCTCTGGGCTGTATCTTCTCCTTGTTGATACACAGCTGTCTTGAGGCACTGGCAGAAGAGGCTGTCTTCTCCCCACGCGTCTGGTCATCTCTTTGTCAGAAAGGCTGCTGCCTTGGCAAACGCAGAGCACAAGCATAGGATACAGTGTGATGTTAAACAACAGGAAGGCTGCTTCTTGCCTGCTCTTGGCCTCACTGAGGCTGTGAGCACAGAGCGGCGCCTCCTTGTCCCCTGGTGATGAGGAACTAAGCTGGAGGGCACTGAGCCTGGTGTGGCACAGTGGCAGAGACTGGGGTGTGGATCGGGCCCCTGCCCAGCGCTGACTGTCACCAGCCAGCCTTCGCTAAGCAGCAATGCACAAAGCGGATACCAAGCAGCACGCAGTAGCCGCTCCAGTTTCACCTCCCTGCACTGTGAGCGAACAGGCCCCACCATTGGGTGAGCAGGGTCCGTTTCCCCCTCTTAGGGTGAGGAAAACCTCCCAGGCCACGGCTCTGTGGTCTCTGCTTGGCTCTGCAAAGTCCAGAAGACAGAGTTCGCAACATTTCCCCACACTGAGCTCACATAGTGTATGGCCCAAAGGAAAGGGAAGACAGTGAGATGGCTCTAAGTGTCTGGTTGAATTCCGGCCACCCACACACAGAGACACACGTGTTGCGGTGAAGAAGCCTGGTCAGCCTTCCCGGTAAACTGTCCCGGACCTGGGCGGGGCTGGGTCGCTCAGGGTGGCGGAGTCGTCCCGGTGTGAGTGACTGTGAGTTCCTGCAGACTCCTCCTGGAACGAGAAAGCAGCCTCAGCCACCCGCTGGGATGAGGGACGGGCCACCCAGCGCCTGGTTCTCCCCTTAGACCGCAGCAGGGGCTGCCCTTGGGGCTCCTCCTCCAGGCCCTCGTTTTAATCAGGCCTGACCTGCACTGGGTGCCTGGGGCCAGCCCCAACCCAGGCTCTTGTGAGTTACCATCGGCTGCCCTGTTGCTGGGAGCACCTTGCTGTGCCCTGTGTGTGTGTGTGTGTGTGTGTGTGTGTGTGTGTGTGTGCGCACGCGCGCGTCTGTGTGTGTGAGAGTGTGAATGAAGCAAAAGATAAATTGGTATATTTTTAGATATACATAATGGCAACAAGCATCAGAGGGAATTTGTACTTGTACATGATGTATCTTATTGCTTTTTTTTTCCCATTCCCCTTCAACCTCTCTCCCCCTCCTTATTTACAAAAGCTTTATTTCCATTTTTCCTTCTATCCTCTATTTTTCTTCTCCCTTCTTCCCCCCTCACCTTGTGCCCCTTCCCATTTGAACGTTTTCTTCCCATTTCTCAATGTCTATCATATATTTAGCTCCTTATTTCCACTTACAGTTTCTCATACAGAGAAACAATGCCATATTTGCACACATATGTCCAATTTCATACACGTATGTCCAATTATTTCTTTTAAAAATGTGGTTGCGAGGCACATCCATTTTAGCTATAAATGCCTCAATCTCTTTTCTGGTGTGATAATGACAGGTTTCCTAGGGGAATCCTGGCTAAGGGGCTTATACCTTTCCTTGAGGTGGTTTGTCTGGGTGTTTCTCTGTTCTAGAACCTTCCTGTTGGCCCTTCCTTGTAGGAAGATTCGTTGCTTACCAAAAAATTTACTCAAATGTGACAAGAGACAAGGAGAAGGCAAAACTCCAGTCATTTCTTATGAAGTTCTTTAGAGTGGTGGCAGAAAAATAATTAAGGGGAAATTTGATGCTGCCACCTAAAACATAACCATATTTTTTACCATTAGTCAACTCATCTCTATCTTTTGAATGATCAAAGACTGTCTCTGTTAAGTAGGGAGGAGACTAGAACGTTATGTGTTACTCTGAGCTATAGTTGGTTCTTTAGGGGCCATAACCCCCGGGGCCGGAGCTGTAGTTCCACGGTGGAGCACTTGCCTAGCATGGCAAGGCTGAAGATTCAGTTCCAACACCACAAAAACAGCCAGAATTCTATTGGCTATTTTATTTGTTATTATTAGTCATTATTGCGAGGGGTGGGGGGAAGTCAGCAGTGCTGATAATGGAAATCTGGGCCTCGTCTGTGCTACAAGTTTTCTACCACAGAGCACCATCCCCAGCCCTGCTTTTGAAAAATGTGATGAACATTTGATTGAAGTGTTTCTCCACCTCTAATAAGAAATAAAAGTACATCCAAAGGGGAGAAACAAAGGATTCTGCAAACACCCCTGTAATGTGGTAAAAGAGTTTCACGTGGTTTGTCAACACACTGTTGACCAGCAGTTGGCCTCCACACTTCTGGGAGAAATCAAAGTGGCTGTGAAGATAATATAATGAGATGCCCACCAGGTACTGCTGTGAGAAAGGCACTTGGCAAAAATTTTAACATTTCAACCAACGGGATCATTTATTGCCATGAGTATATTTTTCTTCTTGTACATTTTCTCACAATTCATTTTTTTAGCTCTTTTAAGTAAAAGTTACAACTTCATCATGGTTTTTAGTTTGGGGATGAGTAATGTTTCCATTATTATATCTCTGTTTTACAACTTTCTAGACCTGCTTAGCGTCATTTTTAGAAAATGAGTCAGTTCCAGTCTTTACAGTGTGGTTTTGAAGTGTCTCTTTGTGACCTTTCTGATGAGAACAGATGCTACACTTGATCTTAGCCAAAAGGCCAAGAAGCGATATCATTGTGACCTTTCTGGATGAAATATTCCCTGAAATTTCACTCCCTTCTCTTTCCCTCTCCCACACATGGTTATTTTGAGTTACTCTCTACTCAGTATCACCGAGAGAAGGGTGTTGTTGTGTCTGACATTCCTCCCTGGACAAGGTCCTAAGAATAGCATTTCTGAGATAGTACAGCAAAACTGGCTAATCCCATTAACTTTCCCCCAAGGAAAACCCATGTGCCCTGTGGGTTACTATTCAGACTTCAAGATGATTGTTTCCCAGGCTTTGCTTTCAGAGAGACAAGGGGCATGCCAGGTGCTAGCTCTCTGCCATTCAAGAATGAGGACTGCATTTTCTGGTTTTTCATTTCCATTGTTTCTGTTTTGCTAGGAGGGAGAAGAGCCCAGGCAGGCCATCTTGCCAGTGTGAATTAACTCTTCACCAGCGGGAGTCTTTGGACACCCTACTGCCTGCCCACTCTCCAGAGTGCTGAATAGCAAACATTTGTTTGTCCTTTGAACTGGAACAGCTGCTTTGTTCTTTAAAAAAAAAAAAAAAAAAAAAACATGCAACACAAAACTCTGAATGGGGATTGTATTCCTTCCTCTATACAGAAACATTTTGCAAGCAAATGTTCAGGACCAACCCTCTACAGCTTTTATAAGCTCAGAGATGGAGCAAAGATGTAGGAATATTTCTTGCCAAAAATGAAACCTTAGTTGGGCCCCAGAGATTTAGCTCAGTGGTTCTGCCGCCTGCCTAGGAAACACAAGGTCCCTGGTTCGATCCCAGTAACCACATACAATGATATGATCTTGGGCATGGTGACTCACACCCACCAGCAATCAACAACCGCACCCCACAGTGCTGGGCCTGGTGGCTCAGGCCTGTCATCCCAGCACTCGGGAGGCAGAGGCAGGAGGATTGCTGAGTTCAAAGCTTGCCTGGGCTACATAGTGAGCTCAGGGCCAGCCTGAACTACAAAGCGAGACCCTGTCTCCAAAAAAAAAAAAAACCTTTGTTGATAGAAAAGGTGAGTTTGTTGGAGCACTGCCCTTGTCACTGCGCACACATGATCCACTTGACTCTCACGGGAATCCCCAGGTAAGGGGTTCACCTTGCAAGAGAGTCCCCTTGCTAGAGGAGACCGAAGCCCAGAGAGCCAGAGTAAATTCTCCATAGGCCCCGCCTAAGAAGCAAATGCAAGAGTTTGATGCACACTGTGGGGTTTAAAGCTGTTGTCTTTCTCTCTGTGACACTGCATTCAGTGGAATCCGTTGGAATACTTTGTTTACCAGCTTGAGTCTTACTAGAGTTCCCTGCTTCAGAGATGATTGGAGCTCAGAGAACTCTCACTGGCAAAACTGGCATGTGTAACTATGCTGTGTTATGCTGTGTTGTGTTCTCTGAAGCCAGCCACAAGGCAGACCCAGCACTTTTCTTTTTTCAAATTGAATTCTTTATTGGTACATTTTATATACAGTTCATAATCACACTCAGCATTGGGGAATTTGTACCAGTATATGACAGAAGTTAATTTTCATTTTTACCCATATCCCTATACACCCACAACCCCCTACCCCTTATATACATGCTGTTTCTTTTTCTTTCTGAATCATATTTATTCCTTCCCCTCATTATATCCCCCACACACATTCCCTTTGAATATTTCCTATTTTACAAAATCTGTCATACATTCTAGAACTCATTTACATCTACAGGTTCTCATACCAAAGAAAAGATATGGTATTTACATATCTGTGATCTGTTTATTCACTTATTATTGTGTTCCTCAAGGTGTATCCATTTGTACATAAATGAATGAAACTTGTCATTCTTTATGACAGAGTCATACTCCATTTTATTTTTAAAAACCATGTCGTCTTTATCCAGTCTCCAGTTGATGGGCATTTGGGTTGTTTCCAAGATTTGGCTATCACAAACCGAGCTGCTATGAACATGGGTGTACATGACTTTACAATATGATTTTCTGAATTCCTTTGGGTATATTCCTAGCAGGGGAATGGCATGGTCAAATGGGACCTCTAGTCCTAGTTTTCTGAGGAATCTCCACACTGATCTCCACAATGGTTGCATAAGTCTACAATCCCACCAGCAGTGGAGAAGGGTTTCTTTCTCCCCACAGCCTCGCCAGCATTTGCTGCTGGTTGATTTTGCAATACCAGCCATTCTTTGGGGAGTGAGACAAAAATCTCAGTGCTGTTTTCATCTGCATCTCTCGAATGACCAGTGATGTTGAACATTTCTTCATATGCGTCTTGGCTGCTTTTACTTCTTCCTCTGAAAAGTATCTGTTCGTTTCAGATACCCAGTTTTGAACAGGTTAGGTAAAACTCTTGGAGACATTGGCTTAGGCAGAGACTTTATGAACAAAACCTCTATAGCACAAGAACTAGCAGAAAGAATCAACAAATGGGATCTCATCCTCCTAAAAAGCTTCTGCACAACAAAAGAAATCACTGGCACCGCTAAAAGACAACCAACAACATGGGAAAAAATCTTTACTAGCTGTTTGTCAGACAAAGGGCTATTATCTAGAATATATAAAGAACTCAAACCAGTCCCCTAAGTTTAAAGGCCCTGCACTTTTCTTAATGACTGAGTATAGGCAGTATTGCAAAGTGGGAAACTACAACAAAGACCCACATAAAACCATTGAGTACAGGTTGCTCCATAGACCACCCACGAAGAAATGTGCTCCTGTTCTCTGCAGCTGACATGAGTAGGAGATGGAAAGCTGCAGTATTTATTGGGACCTTCTATCTCATAGAAAACAAAAACAAAAACAAAAAACATGTCTAGAGGCCCATCACACTCAAGGGTACAGTTCTGTAACATTTTACTGGGATCACTGATTTGGGGGCCTGGTAACTGATAGACCTCATGGGGTGACGGCAGTCAACCAGGTTTTCTTTGGGCTACCTCAAAAGGGAGTATTGAAAAGGTTTCCTCTAATGGGGCCACTTAGTTTCTTCTAAGTTTAAGAAGCCCTCTAATCCTGGTGATGTAGCTCAGAGGTAGAGTGCTTGCTTAGAATCCATGAGGCACTGGATCGATCTCAAATACCACAGATAGACAGACAGACAGACAGACAGACAGACAGACAGATAGAAATAAAAACCTCCCATGAATGCATCCACTCCAGGTGGATACGATGAATTCCTCACCATTCTGGGAACATGAAGGGAAACAGGAAGTGGGAACCACAGCATTCAGTGCACAGATTTTACTAATTCCCAGCTTTCAATCTTCTCCCTCGCGGGCATCTTTCTGGCAACTGCATTGGAAACTGCATTTCTCCTTCAACTGCAGGCTGTGCATTTCTCAACTCTTACTCTGCCTGAGGGCAGCTAGATGTACATGGTGAAACCAGCCAGAGTGTTGTCCCGAATACAGACTCCACAGCCTGACTGTTTGGTTCAAGTCTCAGTTAAAGGCCGGGGGCCTCAGTCAGGCGCCCTCAGCCCTGCAGTCGGAACTCAGTGCCCAAGCTGAGCCACATCCTGTCAGGGAGGTGAAGATCACAGTGGCACGTTAAGAAGGTTTTCTTCTAGGACAAAGCCAAACCAGTGAGTGGCACCCAGGATCTCGCTGCGAGGATGGCGTGGAGCTCCCCACTGAAGGGATTCATTGTTTGTAGTTTGGCAGTAAGAAAAGGAAAAGGTCTCCAAACAAATACCCTATTGAAACACATACCATGACTCCAGTATGATGCAACAGCAGATTGTAATGTGGAAAGAAGCCCTGAAAGGAAATTTTGGGCTACAAAAGCATCAGAAGCTGCCCAACAGGATGGCAATGAAGCAAAGCTTATTTTGAAGTGTTATTGAGTCACAAGTTGAAATTTACCATGGAGGTTTTAGTTACTTCAGTTCTCTGCCTGCTCCTCTCCCGTGGGAAGGTATCTTTCCCAGCTCCGCACCGGGCTCTGGGATGAGTCGTAGACGACAGAGACAGCGGAGCCTGCGTCTCCTGTGAAGCGCAACACCCAGAGAAAAGTGCAGGAGAGGAGAGACGCGGACTTTGTCCAGCCCAGCTGATGAAGTCTCCTTTAGGGACAGAGACAAGTATCAGTCCCACTTCCCACTCAGCCTGACCTTGTCGGGTCTGGTTAACCTGGTCCCGAGTCCCTCTGCCCAGGTTCTACAGATCTTCAGACTCACAGTCAGAGAAAATGACCAGATATGGAAGTGTTGAGATAATGCAAACTATCAAAAGGCTTATTTGCTGATTTTCTTGCCATTTATTTAATTTTCAAAATTTATCTTTAAAAGTCAGCCACTTTCTGGTCATATTTTAAACAGGAAAGAGTTGCAAAACTATATGTACACAGATTTTTACAGCATTTTGTTTATTTGCTTAGTACTAGGGATTAGACTCAGGACCTTGCACTTGCAGGGCAGATGCTATACCACTGAACTAAACTCCTGGCTCTGTAGCATTTTATTAATATTAATTTACTAAGCCGGGCATGGTGGCTCACTCCTGTAATCCTAGCACTCGGGAGGCAGAGGCAGGAGGATTGCTGAGTTCAAGGCTTGCCTGGACTACATAGCGAGCTCAGGGCCAGCCTGAACTAAAAGGTGAGACCCTGCCTCAAAAAAAATTTAATTTATTAAAATAAGGGATTGGTTAGATAAGTTGTGGTGCAACCATAAAACAGCATTCCATGTACCCATGCATCCATGCAGAATAGGATCACAGGACCAAGTGTTTCTGTAAGAAAATGTATCCATGGCGTGTTGCTCACAAGCCAAATGGGATGATAAATTACACATATCCTGTTTTAACAGGGACTGTTTTCAAAACCACTGGGATGGTGATGCTGGTTTGTTAAGAAATCATTTCTGGGGCCGGAGGGTTAGCTCAGTGGTTCCGGCGCCTGCCTCGCAAGCGCAAGGTCCTGAGTTCGATCCCCGGTAACCACATATAATGCTGG
>PVIC010036080.1:0-18759 GCA_004025085.1 Thryonomys swinderianus
CCTTCTGTCTCAGCCTCCTGAGGGCCGGGGCCTGCCTCAAAATCTAACTTTATAAACCAAATGTTCTTTTTTTGTTGTTTATTTTGTTCTCGCAGTCCTGGAAATCAAACTCAGAGCCTTATTACTAATAATTTATCACTAATTGCCTAAGTGCTCTTGTTACTGAGCTAAGTTTCTATTCCCCGAGTCTTCATCAAAATTTACAAAAGCCAGGCATGGTGGTGCACACTTGTAATCCCAGCACTGTGGAAGATGAGGCAGGAAGATCTTAATTTCGAGCCCAGCCTGACCAACTTCACAGCCGAGCAAGATCCTGGTCCAAACCTAAAGAGGCCCGTGCCTGTGGTTCACACGATTGCCTCAGGCTCTCCCCAGCCCTCCTTGCAGGGAGGGGATGCACTGAGGGGGTGAAAGCAAAGCTGTGGGAGCTGCTTCCAACCCCAAGCCCCCGGCCACTGCTCAGGCTGGGGCTCCTCTCTGAGCGCGGTGTAGGGCCCTGCTGTGGCCTCCAAGGTCCTCACTGCCACATGGACACTGCTCTCGGGGCTCTGACCCTAGGCTGTTGGCCCCACACCTGGCTGTGACCACAGCCTTCTGCAGAGTACAGGCCTGGCAGTGAAATTTCTGGTCAGCTTTCTAAAGTCCTTCAGCTCTGAAGTGCCACATCTGACAGTCATAACTGGCTTCTACCTGACACTCCCCCCAGGCACCATCGTGGGCCCCAGAGCCCTGTCCTGGTCTCCTCTCTGGCCGCAATGACCATCTCATGGCAGCACAAACACCCAGTGTGCCGATAGTGCCGTCTGCTGATCAGCTTCCCAGAGAATCCCACGGCCCTGCTCCTGAGCCAGCTTCATGCCGTAGTCCTAAGAAAGAGACCAAATAGATGAGCTCCAAGTTCCGGTTTCTAACATGTATTTGCCATTATAATATTTTGAAATATTAGCTGTATCATTTGCTGCTGCTTCCAAAATAACTATAGAGAAAACATCACCAGAGGATGCTGAATGAATCGCTTGCAGAAATGCCACGTGCAGCATGGACACATGACTACAAGGAGTTCTTCACCTGCTGCGACTCATCAAAACAGACCACCTGGTGCATGGTCACCGCCCGTGCCCGAGCTGCTGAATTCAGAAGCCCCAGAACCCCACTGGAATGAGAGAACCTGACTGGCTCCTTCCCTCCAGCTCCACGTTCTGAGGCTCTGGCCTCTGCAGCTCTGCCGGGCAGATCTTTGGACCTCCACAGGCCATGGCTTACATTTTATGCATCTGACTTTTTAAAAAAATCATCCTCAAAAACATGAAAACAAACTGAATCCTGATTTCTCGTTAGAGGCAGCGTTTGCTGTGAAACCCGTTACTGAACTCTCGAATCGTGGGGGACTTGCTCCCCAGGGAGGGAGGAGGTTAAAGGGTAGAGACACAGTGTACACAGTGCCAAGCCTAAAGATAAACATATTCATTAAAAAAATTTTTTTTATTGAATTCTTTATTGGTACAATTTATATACATCTCAAAATCACATATAACATTGGGAAATTTGTACCAGTATAAGCCACAAGTTAATTCTCATTTTTACCCATATCCCTACCCACTAAAAATATTTTTTTAAAGAAAGTGATCTCTCAAGTACCAAGGACAATACTGTCACGAATAAACTACTTACTTAGTTGCAAACCTAGAAACCTACAGTTGACCATTGTTCAAGTTGCATGAGGAGTATGTGGACATTTTTTATACCATTTTATTTTTGTGTAGAAATTTCCCATAAGAATAAAATGTAAAAGTAAGGAGCCACCCCCCAATATGCCCACTTCATACCATTTTCTACCTGCAGCTTTTCTTGAGGAGAAGGGACTGCAGCGTTCCCTGTTCCTGTCTTCCAAGCAGAAATGTGCAGATGAAAACAGCAAAGACCACTAAATCGCAAGGAAAACGTGCTCTTGGTAACGGCTAGAGTTTGGGGTGCCAAGAAGCGGGGTTTGACTCTGTCCAGTGCTGTTATCTCTGAGCCTCATCAGTATCTCTGATGAGAAATCTCATTTCCAGGAGCAGAGCCCCTGCCTGGCCCTGCAATGAGCTCATGAGGCTGAAGGGCTCCCCTGCCTCACATATCTGTAGGTCGAGGCCCCGGTGCCTATGTGTGGAGATTGTACAGAGAACTAATAGGTTACTCGGGTCATGGGGGGGGCCTGATCTCACAGGATCAGTGTCCTCACCAGGGGCAACACCAGATACCTGCCGATCCACAGAAGCCCAGAGGCACAAGCCACAACTGAGAACCAACAAACAGGATCGTGTTTAACTAAAAGCTGCTGCACAGCAAAAGAAACAACCAGCAGAGCAGAGAGACAATCTACAGAATGGGAAACAATTTCCCAGCTACTCTTTGGAGAGAGGACCAATACCTGAAGTGTATAAAGAACTCACAAGAATTAGGGCCCTTCCCCATAGCAACAGACCTAATCCAAATTGAGCAACTGAAATGAATATATAGAAACTTCTCAGAGTAAGATCTACAAATAGTCAACGAGTATATGAAAAAGTGTTCAGCACTTTAGGCTTTTAGAGAAATGCAAATCACAACAACCCTGGGAGTCCGTCCTACACCAGGAAGAAGGGCCATCACTAAGCACTCAAAAAATTACAAATTCTGGTGAGACTGCAGTAAATTTGGCACAAATGTAAACTACTACAAACCACTATGGAAATCAGTGTGGGGATTCCTCAAGACATCTTGACAGAAATGCCATTTGACCCAGCTATATGTCTCCTGGGTATGAGTCAAGACATCATGGTCTATGATCCACTCTTCTGTGTTACAGTGCCATGACCCACAAAAACTAAATCTGAGAGCAGCCTATGTCCACCCACAGATCAGTGGATAAAGAAAATGGTACTGATGCACCACACAGGACTACTCAGCTGTAAAAAGGATAAACCTGAGTCTTTCGTAGAAGAACAGTTGCCCCTTGAAACCATTATGCTAAATGAGTCACCTTACCTAGCTAGTAATTTATTTTTTTTTCTAAATTTTATTTTATGTTTATTTATTTATTTTTTTTTTGAGACAGGGTCTTGCTTTGTAGTGTAGGTTGGCCCTGAGCTCATCCTAACCTCGAACTTGCAGCAATCCTCCTGCCTCTGCCTCCCAAGTGCTGGGATTACAGGCGTGAGCCACCACGCCTGGTACTGTGGTATGTGGTATTGGTTGTTGGTGGGCGTAAGTTTCCACACCCAGCATTATATGTGGTTACCAGGGATCGAACTCAGGACCTTGTGCTTGCGAGGCAGGTGCCAGAACCACTGAGCTAACCCTCCGGCCCCAAAACACTCGTTTTTGAGGAAAGATTTTCCCAGTTGTGCCTAACACTTCCTCCCAGGAGGACAACTCAAGTTCTCCCTGTTCCTCACTCATCCGGCTCAGTGGTCCCTCCTGTGGTAACAGTGTTCCGTGCTGGCCCACAGGACCACAGGACACACAAAGCCTGCTGCCCACACTGCACACATCCGAAGCGGGGACCCTGTGCTCTGTGAACCCTGGGCCAGGGTTTTGCTGTGATGTCTACTCAGTCTGCTCCTCCATCTGCATGAGCCAGGGATGGGGCCCAGGCGTCCCGCTCTTCTTTGATTTCTGCAGTTACTCGGAAAGATGGAAAGCATGATGCCCTTGTGCACAGCCCTTGTGGAGGCCCAGTCGACCCCGGGACAGATCTCTCTGTTCAACTGTCCCCGGTGGTGGAGGAGCCAGGAGAAAGCATGAGCTCAGCGGAGATGGAATTATCCTTGCAACGAAAGCAGTTAAGTGTTTGTGGAAGGGGGAAAAATGGAAAGGGAAGATGTGCCTTCTGTACCTACGCTCCAGTGGAAAGCATTTCTGCCATCTACATGAGAGAAACTGTGCAAGAACACTTCACCCCTGTGAAAATATTAGCACTGCACGGCCGCCAAGGTCAGCAAGACCTACTGATCTGCTGAGAAATCGCCAGCAACCTCCGGGTAAATAAGGCTCCTCCCGAGTGTCCAAGGCAGAAGCCAGGTGAGTTATGGGGGCGGCACACGCATCCCACGCCGTGTCATTTACAGCAGGCCCAGTGTGGACGGAGGGCCCAGAACCAGCACAGAGCCATTCACAAAATGCATTTAAACAGCATAATTTAGCTCATTAAATCCAGTCATTTACAGTAAATCAAAATCATCACAGGAACTGCAGAGTACACAGTTGTTTGTTTGAATAGTTAAGCTAGGAAAGTCAATTTCTTTCTGAAGGTCAAGGACAGACTTGTTTCCA
Organism: Thryonomys swinderianus; assembly: GCA_004025085.1. Taxonomy (NCBI): domain Eukaryota; kingdom Metazoa; phylum Chordata; class Mammalia; order Rodentia; family Thryonomyidae; genus Thryonomys; species Thryonomys swinderianus. Next base: position 4,297 of record PVIC010036080.1, read on the forward strand.
TTTTCGGTTATAAAAAAGATACAGCTGGTGTCAAAAGATAATTTAATGTCGTCTCAAGAAGATGAACCCTCCTCTCTCTCTCTCCTCTCTGCCAGGGTGAAATGCAGCCCGCTCTCTCTGACTCCTCAGCCGCAGGGCCAGACAGGGACGCAGATCTCACCCGCCTCGAGTGGGCGGCCCCTTCCAATCTTGGCCCAAGCGGAGGTTCAGTCCCATCCACCCCACAGTCACAGTGCGGCCCCCCTCAGCTCGCTGCCTGCGGCTCCCCCAACCAGGACCCCCTGTGGGTGGCACTCGGTTGGTCTGTCACTGCAGTGTTTGTGATTGTAAATTTTGTGGTCTTCCGTGTATTTATTTTGATCCCTCACGGCCACTGAAGCCAGCGTCAGCGCTGCACATAGCAGGTGTCTGCTGGCGTGAACATCTCTTCCTTGGGGCTGTGCTTCTTAGCCCCATGATACCAGTAGATTGTACTTTTAATCATCTTAGGTTAGAGCAATGCCTACTACAACAACAGCCGGGGAAGGAGGGAGAGGAAAGTCCGATCCTCCACTCACTGGAGGGCACCTGGTGTGTGCCACTGCCCCCCCCCCAGCCTGTGCCTGGGAAACCCCACTACGATCTAGGGAGGAGGAACCGAACTTGGGGCCAGTTGCTGTGCTTGCTTTTTCAGACAGGGTCTCGCTGTGTAGCCAGGCTGACCTTGAACTCCTGTCGGTACAGCTTCCATGCAGCCTTGCCCAGACCAGGTTTGCCACAGACTCCCCTGCCCACAAGCTGCCCAGGAGTGCCAGGAACCCGGCAAGAGCTCCAGACTGAGTCTGTTGCCCACAGTGCGCATGGCACCTGAGCAGCAGCAGTGCCAGACCCTCTGCCTTTACTGCTGCCTGCATGGACCCAAGTCACCACACTCAGCATGGTTCGGAGGCCACCGGGCTGCAGAAGAAATGGAGGGACAGGGGGGACAGGGCTGCCTTCCCTTGCTCTGCTAACCCAGCCATGCTCCTTCTAGAAAGAGGGCAGGGAGGCAAGAGAAGTGATGGGCTCTTTCAAAGGAAAATAACTTCCTTAAAAAGATTGCAATTCACTGCTGCTATCCCGATGTAAGCATTTGCGGCTGAGACCTCCTTATGGAGCCTCGTGAGACAGAGAGACAAAGAAAGATGGAGGCCATGTCGTGTCCTCCGGGAACACTGACCACCAGCAGGCTGTGCTGCACATGTGTGCACATGCGTGTGTGGGTGTGCACGTGTGCACGCTGCCCTGGCACCTTCGGCCATGTCCCACGCTGCCCATCCTGCAGCCCTTGCAACTCCGGGGCCCGGCTTGGGGCCTGAGCCTCCCTGCAGCAGAGGGGCTTGGTGCTGTGGCTTTCCCTGGGCTCTACGGCTCCTCACGCCCAGGAGACACGTGGGGACCACGGGTGGAGGGAGCTGCCCACTCTCGGCCAGTGCTGTGGCACCAAGCAGCTCAGTGCTACGACCGAGGGCCACAGTACTTGCAGTTTAAAGATCTGAGAATCTGCAGGTCACTCAGATAGGTGGAGAAAAGCCTTTCATCATGCTGGTGGGTTCAGAGGTGATGGTCCTTGCAAGTCTGGGCACTCAACTAAAAGTGGAGCCTCCATACAGAGACCCAGGAGTAGGTGAGCATGCGCACTGAAGGGGCGGAGCTAACGGAGCATTCTCCAAAGGTATGGTGGGTGAGCATGCGCACTGAAGGGGGCGGAGCTAACAGAGCACTCCCCAAAGGAATGGTGGGTGAGCGTGCACACAGAAGGGGGTGGGACTAACAGAACCTTCCTGAAAGGTGACGAAGATCAAACAGATACAGAACATTTTATTACAATGGGCAGTAGCAGTGTAGCACAAACTGTTACCTTCCCGGAACAAAAGATTGCGTGGAAAAAACACGAAGGCCAGGCAAGAGCTGGGAAGGGCCTGTCTCGCTGTGTGTTACTGGCCTGCCACCATGGTGGAAGGAGTAGTCCGGGGACCGGAGGCTGGGAGGCTGGCAGGGGGCCAGTGCGGGGGCGGTCACCAGACCTAGCATCCCTGCCAGCTCCCCCTAGGACAGCAACAGCCACACTGGGCACAGGGCAAATGGTGGACGGTGAGTGCTGGTGACAACTCAATCTTGCCCGGTCCCATGGCCTGAGACTGCTGGTATTCTGGTCACGTTCGAGGGAGGTGGTCAAGGCCGGAGGGGTTGCGCCCTGCCCGTGCCCAACTGGCCAGTGCAGGGCAAGGACAGCCTAGGCCCCGAGATGTCCAGCCTCTGCCCTTCACACCAGCACAGAAAAGACAGGGCACACAGTAATCAACAGGACCCAGCAGGCTGAGGCAGGAGGATCACTGCAAGTTCAAGGTCGGCTTGGGCTCCATAGCGAGTTTAAAGCCAGCCTGAGCTACATAGCAAGATCTTGTCTCAAAAAATAAATTTAAAAGATTTTTGTGTCCAAACAGAGGCCGCAGTGCAGGGATAGCCTCTTTCTGACACTGTGAGCACCCATGAGGCCTTAGTTGTTCCATTTCTCTGTGCCTCAGTTTCCCCAAGCTCTGGAGTTAGCCACAGTATTAGCATAGTCTGAGCTATGAGGGTGGAGAGGAAGACCTGCTGTTGTGGAAACCGGGGTCCTCTCCTTGAGGGCTGGAGCAGGGCCCTGCAAACAAGGCAGGGTGGCTCTGGCCATGCCCACATCTGCTTACCTGTCCAGCAGCCACCGTTGTCTCTGTCTGAGAGCAGCCCTGGCACCCTCCATGAGGATCTGCCAGGTGGCTGGCTGCCCACTCTGCCAACTGAGGGGGCCAAGGCAACATGCAGGAGCCTGAGACCTAAAGAGGGTGTGGCATGCATGGCCTACCTCCACCCGTGCCACCTGGGCACTCAGGGAACCTGGACACCTGGGACACAACCATACAGTCAGGTGGCAGGTAGACAAAGGATGAGAGGGAGATGAAAGATGGGTAGATGGTGATAGGTAATGATAGAGGATAGACAGGCAGGTAGATGGCAGCAGGCATGAGAGTATGTCTGACCCCTGTGCCCCTGCGCCCATGGCAGAGGAGGTGCGCCACTGCATGGAGTGATGTGGAGAACTACCTCATTTCTGGTCATGAAACATATTTAAAAACTTCAGTCCAGGCTGGAGATTTAGCTCAGTGGTTCTGGCGCCTGTCTAGCAAGCACAAGATCCCTGGTTCAATCCCCGGTAACCACACACAACAATACTGGGTGTGGTGACTCACGCCCACCAGCAATCACTACCACACACCACAAATGCTGGGCTTGGTGGCTTACATCTACAATGCCAGCACTAATGGCAGGAGGATTGCTGAGTTCGAGGCTTGCCTGGGCTACATAATGAGCTCAGGGCCAGCCTGAACGACAAAGCAAAACCTTGTCTCAAAAAACAAAATAAATCTGTGAAGTTTTTTTGAAAAATATAGTTTCATACAAGTGGAATATCACATAAAATACAGGAATAAGTGATAGCACAGACACTCTGTCTTCAAGCTTCTAATATTTTGGTTTAATTTTGGTTTTGAGATAAAATCCTGCTACATAACCCAGGCTGGCCTTGAACTCATGGTGATCTTCCTGCCTCAGCTTTCAGAGAGGCTAGAATTAAAGGCTGTGCCACTATACCTAGCAGTGAACAATTATTTTTAATGAAATAAAGGTGTATGTTCTGGTATGGAAAGAAGCCTATGATATGATAGTAAAGAGAGTAAGCAAATTACAGAAATATACATAAATATGGTTCTGTATACATATATATATATATTTTTTTTGACAGGGTCTCTCTTTGTAGTTCAGGCTGGCCCTGAGCTCACTATGTAGCCCAGGCAAGCCTCAAACTCAGCGATCCTCCTGCCTCTGCCTCCTGAGTGCTGGGATTACAGGTGTGAACCACCACATCTGGCACTGTGATATGTGGTATTGATTGCTGGTGGGCATGAGTCACCATGTCCAGCATTCTATGTGGTTACCGGGGCTCAAACTCAGGACCTTGCACTTGCGAGGCAGGGGCCAGAACCACTGAGCTAACCCTCCGGCCCTGTTTATATATATTTTTTAAAATCTGGAGATTATTCCACAATGTTTAATAATGTCCATTCCTGGAGATACTGGGGAGTCAGGATAGCAATATACCATCGGGTATAAATCTGTTTACCTGAATACACATTGCTTTCACGGTGAATATCTGCAAACCCAGCACACTGGGAGGCTGAGACAGATGGCCTGCAAGTTCAGGACCAGCCTGGAAAACTCAGCAATTTAGATAGACCCCTGTCTCAAAGTAAAAAAATAGAAAAGGGTTGGAGATGCACCTCATTATGAAGCTCTGGGTTCAATCCCCAGCACTGCCAAACAAAAGAAAAAGACAAGGTAGTCCAAAAAATCCTTTCGTTGATCATTGTTTTGTTTCATTTTGTATTTTGAGACAGGGTCTCACTATTTAGACCAGGCTGGCCTGAAACTTGGGGGATTCTCCTGCCTCAGCCTCTGGAGTACTGGGATTACAGGCACTATGTCTGGCTTGGTCATCCACTAACATGACTCATGGTTCATATTGTTGGCCCTCAAGCGGGCCAAAATATTTTTGTATGGACTGAAAAAACTTATGAAGCTACCTAAAATACAAAATTTACTGCCATTTCATGATGAAACGTCACACATTTCTAAAATGTATGCAAACGTCACAAAGCAGCCTCTGACAAAACCCCAGCCCTGACTGTGGACAGTGGGCCCGGCCCTCCAGTATGATGCACTGTGACAGTGTTGGCCAGCACCTCGCGGGCGGGCAGGCTGGCCATATGGTGGCGACCATTCATTACGCAATGCATATGGCGCGGCCTGTAGGCTCTGCATGGCTCACCAGTTCGTGCACTTCGGATCCTGGGAACAGAGGAAAGTGAGTACGTGCAGTGTTACACCAGGCTGACACTGCGGGATGAGCAAATCGAAGTAAAACTGAGGCAAGACACTGCCACTGAGAACACAATTCATGATGAAAAGTCAGAGCAGATGCCACCTGAAAAGAGAGGCCTATGGAGCCACACATGGTGCGCCTGTAATCCCAGCACTCAGGAGGCAGGAAGATTTAGCATTCAAAACCAGACTGAGCTACATTTGGAGAACATGTGTTTTTAAAAAAAAAAACGCCTATATGTTAGGGTTTACTTAGGCCTGGACTGTTCTATTACATCTGTTGCTAAAGCATGTGATCTTCACTTCTGTAGGAGTAGCACACTTACCCTTTCTGTGCTCACAGCTCTGTACCAAAGGCCTCGTACTGTGCCTACCCTGCAGAGTCCCAGCCCCGAGGAGGGAGTGGTTTGGCCGGGTCACTAACAGCCAGACTTGGAGCAAGTGGACCCAACGGACCCAGCCGCTGTCCCGAGGTGATTCACGGACTCTCTGAGCCTCCTGTCTGTCAGGAGAGAGGAAGGGAAGCACTCTGAGGTGCCACTCTGCTCTCTGGAGGGCCTGCTCCCTCTGGGGTCTCCCCAGGCCCTGAACGGACAGGTGTTCAGTAAGCTGCCCTGCAAGGTGCCAAGGGTGGCCCTGGGAACCACCCCCCACGGGCCTGGTGCCTGGATTCCTGACTTTCTCCTGGAGTTCTGGCAGACTGGTCACCCTTCTTCTGGAGACCCGGGCAGGACACTGAGGGTGCGACGATGTGATAGAGGAAACCCATGAGCCCCAGTGGAAGAGTATGGGGAGGGGGAGGGGCCCAACCACACTAGGGCAGGAGGAGGAGACACTCACAGCTAGCTGGGACCTCTGGTTTAAAGCCCAGCACCCTACACCAGGCGTGGTGGTGCACACTTGTGATCCCAGCACTAGGGAGGCTGAGGCAGGAGGATCACATCAGTGTGAGGCCAGCCTGGGCTACTTAGTGAAATCCTGTTCTAGTGTAAAAATCCAAAACACAAACAAACCCTAAAGAGTATCTCCTATTGGACGTGTTTTCCACATTAGGTATGTGAGGTCTTGTCTGCATAAAGGAATGTGAGCTTTCTGAAGTCAGCCTTCCTCCAAACTGGATCAAATGCCAGGCAGTCCCTTGTGAGGTCACAGGAGAGGCTTCCGCTGGTGGCTGGTCTAGGGTCTGAGGCACCGGGGTCGAGGACATGGTGCTGAGCAGGTCAGTGTGGTGCTGGTGTCAGGGCTGTGATACATGCAGGGGGGGAAGAGGCCTCCGCTGGCCGCTTGCTGGCTCTTGTGACCCTGTGCCGGGCGGCCCAGCCTCGGAGCAGCCAGCTGTGGCCCAAAACCTCTGCAGACCCTGAGCTGACTGAACCCCCCCCCCCCGAGCCCTGCGCATTGCTGTTCTGTCTCAACAGCCAGGAAAGAGCCTGAGGTGCCAGCTTTCCATTGCCTGCCCGGCACATGGCTCTGCCTGTGGCTGAACCCCATCATTACCACTCTAGACCTGTCCCTCCCAGAGAAGTCTGACCCGGCTTGCATTTCTGAGCTGGCTCCTGGCTGCACCCTGAGCGAGGGAGAGATGCCAGCTGCCCGGCCCATGATGCGGGGCTCAGACCTTGCGCTCCAGACACAGGGTTTTTGCCGCAAGCAGCAGATTCCTCTAACCCAGGGAGGGAGTCGAACCCCCGAGGCCTCTCAGAGCCCAGGCTGGACCCCACAAAGAGCATCTTGAAGAGCCATGGACACCTGGCAGGAAAACCAGTGCTCAGCAAAGCCGGAAGAGGAACCATGCATCCACCATTGCGCAGTGTGGCTGGGTGCTGTGGCCTCTTGGCCCGCGGCCCTCCAAGGTCCTCTGTGGGCTCCCGGGAGCTGCCAGACAGACACAGGCCTCGCTGCAGCTCTTCAATCTAAATCCCACTGACGAGAACTTACATATGGCTCCATCTTTCAGCTCGGGGATGGCCGTCAGGTTAATGAGACATCACCCGACCACAGTGACATAGACACAGACAGCCGGGCACTGAGCCCAGGCCCGCCCTCTCTTCTGTGTGGCCTTCCCCTGCACTCATGAGCAGTTGGGCTCCTACACTGAAGCAGAAAAATGTGCAATATTAAGTTGCCCATAAAAGAGATGTTTTTAGTTTTTTGAGAGAAGGACTCACTATGTAGCCCAGGCTGGCCTCAAATGATTGTAACCCTCCTGCCTCAGCCTCCAAGGGCTAGGATCATAGGCATGAGCTATATGGCATACTCTACAGCACATTATTTCTGACCCACAAAGAAACACAGTCTTCTGGAGGAGAGGAAACCGGTGACTGCAGCCTTCCTGCTGTGACCTTCTTCCATGGCCACCGGGTGCGTCCTGCCCAGACTGGACAGCTGGCTCTGCTCCGGCCAAGTCTCGAGTTCTGACTCTGTGTTTGTGGTGCAGACTGTAGTTCAGTCCTCAGAAGCTGGGACTCGGCACAGACTCATGGGCAGCCTCTGAGAGGACTAGTTTGCACAAGGCATGCAGGCGCCGATCTGTGGCAGGATCACTGACACCCCAAACCTCCCTGGTTGCTGGACAGCAGTCCCCTCAGCTCAGTCTGAAGCAGCGTGCCATGAATTCGGGGGCTGAACTCCATAGGGAGACCCTGTCTTGCAGAAACAAACAAATATAAAACAGGATGGGAGAACACTGCCCAGGGCTGCTACAGTAGGAGTACTGGGTACAGAGTGGTGGTTCCCAATTGTTCTTCCTCACGGCCACACCCAGCAGTCAGGGCACAGGCCCTTCGAGTGCTGAGTGCCACCACCCATGCCCGCCAGTGAGGAGCAAAGACATCTCTGCGCTGAGAATGTCCAGCGTGGAACACTCAGGGACCCCAGAGAGTCTCCCGCGTGGACCCCCAAGCATGGGGTCCTCCTGCTCACTGCACCACCGCTCTCCCAGACCTCCCTCACCTTTCTTGCAGCACCTGGCTTCCTCTGCCCACTGGGCTCGTTGCTGTCAAACAGGGTTGAGTGCTTGGCATGGGCCCCCGTGTGTGATTCCGGCACTCAGGAGGCTGAAGCAGGAGGATCCTGCACGTTGGAGGCTGGCCCGGGCTGCACAGAGAGAGACCTTGTTCTCAGATTTGAGAGCCTTCTTCCTCCAAGAGGAAGCCACCGTGCGGGGAATACCGCCTGGGTGGAGCCTGAGTGATGTCCTGCCTGTCTTTAGACCCAGAAACTGAGGTGCAGCGTGGTCTAGGTTCTTTCCTTCCCGTTGGTCTGTCTCAGCGCACGTGGGGTGCATAGCAAGTACATTCACGGAGGGAGTCAGGGCACACGCCACACTGCATCTTGGCTCCTTTGTCTCTCCTTCCCCTCCTCGCCCTCCTGCTGTCTATCCCAAGACCCTTCTCTTCCATCTCACAGAGTCTGTCTCCCTCTTTCCTACCACCTGGCTTTTATTTTGGTCCTTAAATTATTTACTCTGAGTTTCTCATATAAAAGGAAACAGGCACTGCTGAAGCTTACGTGTCTCACTGATCTTGCTTAGTGTGAAGAGGCCTCCCTTTTTCTACTCACAGCACGAGCTCCTCACCCTTCTTTGTGCCCGAGTAGTACTCTGTTATGTATAAACAGCACCCCACAGGATAACAGCAGCAGGGAACCTGCTGCTGGGTCCTGGAGGGTCCTCTTAGTCTTCCAGGTCACAATGACTCACACTGACTTTGCTCTGATCTCCTCACCTAAGAAACACTCCATGACTCATAGTCATTACTTCCCGGGGGAAATTCTAAAGAAAAACTGGCCCGTTCACAGTAACTCATTTCTAAGGTCAGCAGACACAGTACATATTGAAATCCAGACATCAGAAGTGAAAGCAACTCTGGAAATCCTACATTGATAATTAAATACCAAGCTGGTCAACCCCCAGCAAATAACTCCCATGTCAGGTCTGTTGAGGGGCTTGGTGAACACTTGCTAAGTGAATTTACCATTTAAATACTAGCTGGTGTTTCAGGCATTTTTCCACTTGCGAAGTTTACATTTAAAAAGAACCTACTGAAATATCATACCCTGTACCCATGGTCTAAGACCAAAAAATGCAGACAGACGCAATGCCAAGCTATACAGAAAAACAAAGATTTTTTGAAATGTCCCCTCAGACCTGATCTTGATAGTCTATGTCGTTAAGATAATGATTCTGATGAATTTTATTACAAGTGATACTCTCACGTTAGCAATAGATATATATGAAATATTTACTGGGAAGAAAGTATCAGCCATGTACAAAACATTCACATGCACTAAGGGTGCTGACACACGAGACAGGTCTTAGATTTTTGCAAGAAAATGGACATTATGAACCTCTTATTTTATATCACATAACAGCTGGTTCTCTGACCAGACCCCCATTCTCCCCAGAAGCTTCTGGAACATCTGTTCCGGGCTCTGAACAGTTCAGCCTTCTAGGAGAGTCTGAGCTGTGCTCATTCAGCTGGCGAGGCAGACTTCCAGTCTGAATTTTAAAGTTTCATTATCCTAGTTTTTCTGTGATAATCTGGATAGATTAATAATTTTCCACAAACCAAATGCTTATAAGGCAGTAAACCTGGGGGACCCATGGCAGGAACTTGCGCCCTGGACCTTGTGCCCCTGATCATGGCTCTGCCCAGTGTCACTGCAAGACCCGCGTGGACTATAGCTTAAGCAATTAGTAATCTTATTTCTTAGGAAGAACTGCTCACTCCCGTGTATTAATACATATCATGCTCAATTAAAATTGCTCACCGTCAGCAAAAATAATTTCTGCACTGTAATGAAATAATGAAATAATTATATGCAAGGGAGGACTTGTGATCTTTTTAATTATTCTATTCTTCATTTTTAAAAGGGCTATTTGAAAACGTACTCTTATAATTGATTGCTATAAATCAGTCAAACTCATTCAAAGGATCATAAATATGCTAACTTTTAAAAGACAAAGAAATGCTAAATATTCAGTGGAATACTTCAATATTCAGGAAATTTAATCTTGGGGGGAGAAAGGGGTGCTCTTTGGAAAATAAAAAGTAAATTTGTTGTCCTGTGAAAAATGAAAGATCTTGAATGTCAGTAGCAGAGATGGAATTAACAAGAGATTTTTTATTGTTTTTTAAGGTCATTAGGCTGTGAATTCTATAATTATGGAAATCACCCGTCCACTTCTGCGGGAAAGTTTGCCGCCATCCATAAGGTGGTGGAAGCTCGGTGGGCCTCTCCCGTGGGAAAGTTAGGTCGTAACTGTAAGTTACCCACAGAATTGGATTAAGTAAAGAGATTTCATTAGTATTTATAGCCAGCAGGCAACTGCGGAAGTGCAGGCGAAAGAGAAGTTATGTGGAAGTCAAAGGAAGAGAGCAGCGGCCCCATGACAAAGAGGCCCGGGAGAGCACAGGTGGCTGATCCTGTGAGGACCAGGTCAGAGAGACTCTGTAATCCCCTCTCAGAAGCTTAGGAGCATTGTGACTAGAAGGAAGTGGTCGATTTTCCTGAGAGTGCAGCCCTGAGGATGGCGGGGAGTCTCAACCAGCAGCTCAGCATCCTCTGTCTTGCTCTCAATGAAAATTTTTTTTCTTTTTTTGGACAGGGTCTCTTTGTAGTTCAGGCAGGCTGGCCCTCAACTCACCTGTATGCAGCCCAGGCTGGCCTTAAACTCAGCAGTCCTCCTGCCTCTGCCTCCAGAGTGCTGGGATTACAGGCGTGGGCCACCACGCCCGGCACTGTGGTATGTAGTACTGATTGCTGGTTGGCGTGAGTCACCATGCCTGGTATTGCTGTCTGTGGTTACTGGGATCGAACCAGGGACCTTGTGCTTGCTAGGCAGGTGCCGGAACCACTGGGCTAAATATCCAGCCCTCACTGAAGATTCTTAAGCTGAACATCTAACTCGGAAGTCTGGAGACTGAGCTTTATTCCAGTATGACTATAATGAATGTAATGAATGCAAAACCGGTAAAAATCTGATATTACCATTTTAGAGGAACTATTTCCTGTAGTATTTTCACAACTAAAGCTCCAGAAAGAAAAGTTCTATGTTTAAAAATCTATAAGTGCTTATATTTGACTTATAAAATTGCAAATTTGGATGAAGTAATAATCAGGCTAGGGCTGAACATTTAGCTCAGTGGTTCTGGTGTCTGCCTAGCAAACATAAAGTCCCAAGTTTGTTCCTGAAAACCGCATGCAACAATCCTGGGCGAGATGACTCATGCCCGCCAGCAATCAGTACCACACACCAGCGTGCTGGGCGTGGCGGCTCATGCCTGTCATCCCAGCACTCAGGAGGCAGAGGCAGGAGGATTGCTGAGTTCGAGGCTTGCCTGGGCCACATAGTGAGCTCAGGGCCAGCCTGAACTACAAAGCGAGACCCTGTCTCAAAACCAACAACAACAACAACAAAACCAAAAACCCCTCTATTCAGATTAGATATTTAGCAGCAGTGTTAGTGGGGATACAAGTCACCCACTCTTTTCCATGCTGTCGAGGTGTGTAAGGAAGCAGTCAGCAGCCCTGAGGCCCAGGCTCTAGAGCAGAGTGGGGCAAGCCGTTCCCCAGGTCTCCACACCCTGGCCTGACCTTGGCTACCTGCGCGACCAGTGCTCTAACTTTTGGGGCCCCCTCCTTCCCAGGTGCAAGGGCCCCAGGGCAACACCGCCACCCTCTGTGGCAAGAGCAAGGACAGGTGACCAGGGCAGGTACCACCCCACACCGCAGGCTTAGCCCCATCTTGAAGTGAGTTCTGAGCATCAGGCCCCAGGCTTGGGTTTTGTTTAGCAAAACAAAACACCCACCGAGGAGGCTGAGACAGGAAGATCACAAGTACAGCCTGGGCAACCTGGTGACTTAGCAAGATAGCGCCTCAAAAGAGAAAACAGTGCTGGGAATGTAGCTCAGTGGAGAGGCCCTGGGTTCAATCACCAGTAGAGAGAGAAAGAGAAGAGAGGGAGGGAGGGAGAGAGAGAGAGAGAGAGAGAGAGGTGAAGAAAGGAAGAAAGAAAGAAGGAAAGAAAGAGAGAAAGAAGGAAAGAAAGAAAGAAAGAAAGAGAAAGAAAGAAAGAAAGAAAGAAAGAAAGAAAGAAAGAAAGAAAGAAAGAAAGAAAGAAAGAAAGAAAGAAAGAAAAAGAAAGAAAGAAAAAAAGAAAGACAGGCAGGAAGCACCAATGTGATGACAGGTGCCTCCCTCCCAGCCCTTGGAGATGCCCGTCACCAGCCGGCAGAGACCAGAAATCAAATGCCGTGAGTCCTGACATGGTGTTAAATAGGAACCCTTGAAAGTGAATTTAATTTCCAGTGATGTTCCTCGTATTTATGCATCGATAGGCAAGTCCAGATTGAGTTCAGAGGTCGGCTCTGGTATTTGAAAAATAAAAGCAGGCATGAGACGAAAGGTGGCAGGAGGCTCCACAGGGAATCCGGGTCCTGAGACCGAAGTGGGAGGTTCCCCAGGGCGAGGGGCTGCTGACCAGGGACAAGGTGTGCAGGACCGAGCAGCTGGCAAATCACATGAAGACATGGCCACAAACCTAGAAAAAATCCAGCCAGGCTTGGTGCACGCACTGGAATCCCAGCACTCGGGAGGCTGAGGTAGCAGGATCACTGTGAGTTCGAGGCCAGCCTGGACTCCATAGCAAGATCTTATCTCAAAAAACAAAAGAAAATAAAACCCATTGATGGCCACCCGGAAGAGCCAAGTACCACTACAGTCAGGTGACGCCCTGAAGAGGCACGCGTGCCCTGGGCGTCCTGGGGGAGCAGACCTGTCTCAGATCCCAGCCCAGCTTCCCTGAGCACCCGACAAGATCCTGGGGGGGGGGGCTTAGCACCCTGGGGGCTGAGCCCGACCAGGACCTCGGTCTCCCTTCTGTCCACGCCCTCTGTCCGCCCAGTCCCTGTCACCCCCGTGCCTCTGTCCTGTGCCCTCCGCCTGCTGCCCCAGAACCACACAATGTAGACTTTTCAACTACGGCCACTGGACTCCAGGGAGTATTTCATAACTGCTACTGCTTCCTCCTTTTGGTTTTCACTACTTTCAGTCCTTTCAGTCTCTCAATTCGCATCTCCTGCTCTTTATTCACTGAGCATTTTTTGTTTGTTTTGAGACAGGTTTGAAAATTGCCCAGGTGGAGCTTGAACTTGCAATTCTTCTGCCTCAGCGTCCCACAGTGGTAGGGTCACAGGCCAGCACCAGCGAGTCCAGTTTGGAGGTCACTTTCCCAGGTGTGAGTAGTGTCTCAGAACAGGGCACAGGCCAGGCCTCAGGCAACAGAGAGTGTGGCAGGAGGACAGGAAGGGGAGGGACGCGGCTCTCTCAGCTCTGGGACGGCCAGGGTGGAGTCTTCTTGAGCCCACAGGCTGGGTGACCCTTGGGGGGCACTGGCCCTGACGCTGTGATGTCCTGGCTCCCAGGGAGCCGGAACAGGTTGTGGCCTGGGTTGGAAGTTGAGTTCCACCTCCCTGAAATCCAGGCATTGCTGTCATCCCAGCTCTTGGAGGCTGAGGCAAGAGGGTGCAAAATTAATGCTCAACCCAGGGAATTTAGCAACTCAGTGAGACCTGCCTGGAAGGGAAAAATAGGAGAAAGGCTAGGACTGTAGCTCAGGGTGAAGGCCCTGGCTGGGCTCAACAGTTCCCAGTAGTGCAAATAGATAATAGTTAGATACATAAATAGAAATACATCATATTGTTAAGTGTTCTTAGTCACTTTTGCATTTTTTGTGTGTGTTTTTGAAACGGCCTTGCTATGCAATCCAAATTGGTCCTAAACTCACTGTATAGCCCACACTGACCTCAATCTTATGACAATCCTCCTGCCTCAGCCTCTCAAGTGCTAGGATTACAGATGTGTGCCATGATGCCTTGATGATTTTTTTCTTTCTTTTTTGTTTTAATAATCTGGGTTCCAGGAGGGAGAGCCCAGGCTTAACATTTGTGGGGCCCAAGTTTCAATTCTTGGCACCCATAAAACTAAGAAGAATTTTTTTCAGTTAAACACCTTATAAGTATTTTAAGATCTTCCGTTAACAAAGAAATGACAACTTTTCTTAAAATCAGTTCAAAAGAATTTCACAGGAATAAAAAAAAAAGAGCTGGGCATAGTGGTTAAAGTAGGTAGGTCTTAAAGAGAGGAGTATCTGACTTACCTTCAATAAACTTCAGTTTAAAGAACTCAGCAGCATGCAGGACTCTTAACAGCACCATTTCCTCAAAGGTTACCAGCTCTAGAACCCAACATAACATAGCTGGCTTCCACCCCCAGTTCTGAAACCCAAAAAGCAACAGGCATGGTGATGTAGCCCCAGTACCCTGGGAAGCTGAGGCAGGAGGATTCACAGTCTGAAGCTAGCAGGGCATGTGGTAAAACCTTGCCCCTAAAAAATGTTGGATTAGGGCCGGAGGGTTAGCTCAGTGGTTCCGGCGTCTGCCTTGCAAGCGCAAGGACCTGAGTTCGATCCCCGGTAACCACATATAATGCTGGGCGTGGTGGCTCACGCCTGTAATCCCAGCACT
>PVIC010036081.1:0-10912 GCA_004025085.1 Thryonomys swinderianus
GGCTGGCCCTGAGCTCACTATGGTGCCCAGGCAAGCCGCCGCGAACTCAGCAATCCTCCCGTCTCTGCCTCCCGAGTGCTGGGATTACAGGCGTGAGCCACCACGCCCAGCGTTATATGTGGTAACCGGGGATCGAACTCAGGTCCTTATGCTTGCGAGGCAGGCGCCGGAACCACTGAGCTAACCCTCCGGCCCTGAAGTTAATATTATTTTATGTAACTTAATTTTTATCATGTGCATGAATGCTTTTACTGAAAAAACTGTGCATTATTTCAACTATTTAAAAAACAAAAAAATGTAAAGAATAAATATTGTTAAGGCTTGCATTTAGATATCCCCTCAAGGCCTCATGAAGTCATAGATGGGACTTTTTCAGAGGTGGCGGAATCTAGAGTGTGTGACTGATTCATGATGCCACACTCGGATTAAGGGTGCTAGGATTAAGGATGTGATCACTTAAATCAGTCCCCTGATTGGTTGGTACCACCCTAATCCCAGTAGCTCGGGTTCGATATAAGGGACAGAACGATGCTTATCTCCCTCCCTTGCTTGCTTTGCTACCTTCTACCCACTGTGAGCTCTCCCTGCTGGGATGGCCCTCTGCCTCGCCCCCCTTCCTTGGAGCCGGCTGATAGTGGACTGGAACCTCTACAAACTGTAAGCTAGATAAGCCTGTCCTCCTTTAACTTTGGACGTTGGGTATTTTGTCTCAGCAACAGTAAAATTAACTGACACAATTATTATACACACATGCGCATATAGTAGAAACTTAACAAAATTCTGACCTAACAGCTCCCACCAGAGCTTCTGTGGCTGGAGGAGCGCTCCGGGTGGCACAGCTGTCTTGGCTCATCCATCATCCTGGCCACCCTACTACCCATCCAGGTCAGCCTGGCCACCCCATTCATTACCTTGGAGTGATCGCTTGTAGACTCCTTGTAGGATGGCAGCCACGCGGAAAAAGGAGAAAGCCATATAGAAGTTCCAGTTCTTGACAGGAGGGATGCCCATTTGCAGGCAGTACATCCTGAAATACTCCTCAGCAGTAGGGATGCCCAGCTGTGTCAGATCTCGATCACTGACACCTGCAGTGAGAGACCTCGACTGGTGATATAGCTCAGTGTCAAAGCACATGCCAAGCTTGCACGAGGCCTTCCCTTCTGTGTCCAGCACAAAACACACAAGGTTCTAGAGGAACAATCCCACTTAATCAGAGGCAAAGATAATTTCAACAAATTAAGATTCTCAGTGATTTGCTTCATCTGTGATTTTTTTTTTTTGAGACAGGGTCTCGTTTTGTAGTTCAGGCTGGCCCTGAGCTCACTATGTAGCCCAGGCAAGCCTCGAACTCAGCAATCCTCCTGTCTCTGCCTCCCGAGTGCTGGGATTACAGGCATGAGCCACCACGCCCGGCTTATTACCTAATTCTTATATATCGGCAAAAATATGTTCATTGGTTTTTTTGGTGAGGTTTGGCCATATTATTGAAAAGTAGATTAAGTATTTAAAGAGGAAGTAAATCAGATGTCTTTAGTTAATTTTATATAACAAAATCCAATGTCATTATTAAAAATTAAGCTGTAGGAGAAATATTGACAGTATTAGAACACGTTCAAAGTATACAATTAAGTGGAGAAAAAGCGGATCATAAAATCATATAATCACATTTTTGTTTAAAAATGTACACAGAAGAAAAGATGACAAGGACAGATATTGAAATGTCAGCAAGTGGTTATCTCTGGGACTACTAGTGATTTTAACTGGGTCTTGTTTTAATTGGCTATATATTGAGTCTTTTTACAACAAAGTTGTATTTATTGTAAACCTGTTTTAAAGTATTAAATAGAAGTTAGCTGTGTGAGAGCACAAGAGAAATCTGTATGGGCTTACTTGGTACTTAACTTACATCCTATCCTCATTCCCCTCCTGAACGTGACAAGAACACATTTTAATGGGATTTTCTACCTAACCCACCAGGACAGCTCCAGGCCAAGCACAGGTGACTTTGGCGAAGTTCACCCCCGAACGCATGGTGAATGGAACCGGCCCCATCCCCATCTGTCCATAGCAGCAGTTCCTACCTTTCAGCAAGGGGAAAGTGGAGGGCAGGTAGTGCGCCAGACAGCTGTAGGCCACATCGGCGAGAGGGTCGCCTAAGGTAGAAAGTTCCCAGTCAAGGACAGCAAGCACTTCAGCCTTTTCCGGATGAAAGAGCAGGTTGTCGAGCCTGAAATGCCACAGAAGGAACGGAGGGACTAAGAACAGTGACCGTGAGGGTGTGCTCTGCCCTGTGCATGGTCTACTTGCGCCATGTGCAAGGGCTGAGATGCATGGGCTGTGCCCATTTTCTGAGGGCTGCTCAGTCCTGATTTCCAGCTGGACTTAGCCAGTCAGCGGCGCGGGCAAGAGAAGGGAGGGGGCCTGGCTACACACTCCTCCAGCTCCCTCTCTGCACAGAGCTGTGGCCAGGCAGTGCTCCCCTTCCATCTACCCTTTCTGGACTCTGATAATGATACCCTCTGATCTCGTGATGGTTTTAAGCAATCTGCACATTCTTTGATACACTTGCCACAAAAGTAGAGTCTAAGCCTTCACTCCTGAATCATTTGGCTTCTAACAAATGTAAAGTAGGAGGAAATGACGCTGCAAGAATCTGTGCACTAGCCCAGGTCAGCAAAGGTGACCATCTTGGAACACACACCTCTGGAGCCCTGAGCCACCAGGGAAGAAGTCTGGCTGCACAGAAGCCACCGTGCTACAGAGAGCCATGGGAAACTACAGCTCT
Organism: Thryonomys swinderianus; assembly: GCA_004025085.1. Classification (NCBI taxonomy): domain Eukaryota; kingdom Metazoa; phylum Chordata; class Mammalia; order Rodentia; family Thryonomyidae; genus Thryonomys; species Thryonomys swinderianus. The sequence goes on from PVIC010036081.1 coordinate 2,786, forward strand.
ACGGGGTGCAGCCTGGGAAGCCCAGCTCTTTGTGTCTTGTCCGCCCCAGGGTCAGGATACAGGCAGCCAGCAGAGGAGTCCAGCATAGCATGAGAGCTGCCCCACACTGCAGATGCACAGCAAACAGCCCATCACTGTCTCTAGCCCCTCAGCTCTGGAGAAGTTCAATAGCCGGAGTGTAAATAGCTGTAGAGAAAGATGGTCGCTTCAGACTTGGGATGGTAAGTGCTCCCTGCCGTTGCTAAGTCTAGAGCTCCTAGCTGCTCAGTGGTTCCTCTAAACCTCTAAACCATGCTGCATCCCTCTGTGAAACTCTCCTCCAGTGGTCCCTTTGAAATTTTCTGCCAGGCTCTAATGCATGCAGAAAAAGTAATGATCAAGCATAGAGAAAGCAGGTGTAATAGCACACACCTGTAATTCCAGCACTGGGGAGGTTGAGAGGAAGATTTCCACAAGTTCCAGACCAGCTTGGGCTACCTAATGAGCTCAAGGCCAGCCAGCACTAATGTCTCCAAAAAACCAAAGAAAAACTTTGCAGATTTAGCAAATGGCCTTCATCTATTTCCTCTTCACCTTTATCAAAGTCCTACCTAAAGCTGGTGCATATTAATGATATTATTATGTTTCTCTTGCCTATGCATGTGCCTACAAGCCATACACAACATGCTTTTACTTCTTTTTAAATCTGCATAAATAACATGATGCTGTATATATCCTTTTGGAACTTAACTTCTTTTTTTCTTTTTTCTTTTTGAGACAGGGTCTCGCTTTATAGTTCAGGCTGGTCCTGAGCTCACTATGTAGCCCAGGCAAGCCTCAAACTCAGCAATCCTCCTGCCTCTGCCTCCCGAGTGCTGGGATGACAGGCGTGAGCCACCACGCCCTGGCACTGTGGTATGTGGTACTGATGGCTGGTGGGCGTGACTCACCACGCCCAGCATTGTATATCGTCACCGGGATTGAACTCAGGACCTTGCACTTGCAAGGCAGGTGCCGGAACCACTGAGCTAAGTCTCCGGCCCTGGAACTTAACTTTTTTTTGTTTCTTGGTACTGGGATTGAACTCAGGACCTCGCACTTGGCAGGCAGTCCCTGGTGCCATTGAGCTAAATCCCCAGCCGGGAACTTAACGTTTCAACTCAGAATGATCTTTCTCAGATTATGATGGCATTCTAACACATTGGTTTATCTTACCTGCTAAACAGTTCTATCGTACAGTCTCATCAGAGTTCATCATACATCACAATCATAAGCAAAAGTATAGTTCTTTGTTTTGCAGTGCTGGTGACTGAACCCAGAGCCTCTTCACTGAGCTACATCCCCAGCTCTTTTCTCTTTTGCAATAGGATTTGGCTAAGTTGGCCAGGCGGGGCTCAAACTCAGAATTCTTGTGTTTCTGCTTCTGCAGGTGCTAGGATTACAGTCATATACCACCATGGCCACCTGCAATTCACACTTTGCCAAGTTTCCTGCTACACAGATGCAAATGTGCCTCTAGGAAAGGGATTATGGATGTAACATCTCACTGTCTTCTATCCTGCTGGCTATTCTATTCAAAGTAGTTGTACTGGTTTATGGTGCCACTACCGATGATTTGCTATATAAGCTAGAAACGTTCTTCCATCTACCAACAGAAAGGAGTGTCTTTGTTTGACTCCAAAGGTAGATCAACAAGTGGCACTATACCTCTAAAATCTGTGATGCCTTTCCTGAAAGCATCACCGGAAATGGTCATACTTCATGCCAGTGAGGGAGGAGGTTCCCAGCCCACCGCCAGATGGCTCCTGGCTGCCATTGTACTTAATCACATCTGTGAACATTTGAGGTACGAAGACAGGCAAAGCCCTGGTCCACGGAGCAGTTGTTGTGAGCTGGGGGTGCAAAGGTCCCCTGCTACTGCTTCCCTCCAAAGAGCCTGGGTTTCATTATTGGCAAGAGTACTGCAGGGTAAGGTTCTCTGGGGCCCAAGTGGAGGGAGAAGGAAGAGGGCTCAAGTGCAGCCCAGCCACATGCCAAGTCCAAAGCAGTGTGGGGGAGATGACTTGGTCCAGTCGGTCAGAGACTGGCCCAAGAGCAGATGGATCCTATTCCTGTGGATGACCACACAGTGTGGACAAGGCCCAGCCTTTCACTCTCAGATTCAAGGGGCCACCAACCTCAGCTGACTGACACAGTCGAGTCAGCAAAGAACGACCACCCTTATTTTGAAAGTAAAGAAATAGGGCTGGGGATTCAGCTCAGTGGTTCCGGCACCTGCCTTGCAAGCTCAAGGTCCTGAGTTTGGAGTTTGATCCCCCAGTAACCACATACCATAATGCCGAGTATGGTGACTCATGCCCATCAGCCATCAGCACCACATACCACAGTTCTGGGCATGGTGGCTCATACCTGAAACCCCAGTACTCGGGAGGCAGAGGCAGGAGGATTGCTGAGTTTGAGGCTTGCTTGGGCTACATAGTGAGCTCAGGGCCAGCCTGAACTATAAAATGAGACCCTGTCACAAAAAAAAAAAAAAAAGAAATGTCTTTATAACTACCTTTACCATCTCACTTTGTATAATAAAAAGCCCAGTTGGGCTGGGAATTTAGCTCAGTGGTAGATCATGTGTTTAGCATGTATGAGGCCCTGGATTCAATTCCTAATACATAATATACATACATAAAAAAATATAAGGCATAGTTCCCCAGGATGGACAAGAAAACCACTAAATGGCCAGAGCCCAAATAAGCAATGTAGGATTCAGTGTATGTATCATAGGTGCTGCTGGCAAACCACAGGTGCTGCAGATGACACCACAAGAGCTGCCGAGCACATCCAGGCCAGTGTTCTCAGCACAGTCGGTGCACTCAGTTTGCCTTCCAGGCGGGCTGTAGACTCAGCAGGAACCCTGGAAACCATGACCACACTCTGTCTTCCCTGTTCATCGTCAATCTGTAGGATTTAAGAAGCTCCCTTCTTGGGCCAGAGATTTAGCTCAGTGGTTCCAGCACCTGCCTGGCAAGCGTAAGGTCCCTGGTTCAATCCCCTGTAACCACATACCAAAACTCTGGGCTGGTAATCAGCACCACATACCAGTGCCGGTTATGGTGGCTCACGCCTGTCATCCCAGCACGCGGGAGGCAGAGGCAGGAGGAGTGCTGAGTTTGAGGCTTGCCAGAGCTACATAGTGAGCTCAGGGCCAGCCTGAACTACAAAGTGAGATCCCATCTCAAAAAAAAAAAGAAGGCTCCCTTCTCTGCTGAGCTTCAAACAGCAGTTATCCACCCAGAGAAATGCTGCCCTCCCAGGGGGCAGTGTCTGCAGGCAAGTCTGGTGGCCACAACTTGGAGGGAGGTGTTATTGTCACCCAGTCAATGGAAGCTAAGGATGATGCTTGGCATCCTGTAAGAGCAGCTCTCATGACAAGGGGAACTTAGTAATGAGAATAGCTGCCATCTGTAAATTGGACAAGACCAACTGCTTCATTGCCCCTTTGAGGGCCCGGCCATCATTCTGCACATCTGCTCTTCCGCCACCTGGCGGCTGTGTCTACCTGAAGTCCCCGTGCACCACTGTGGTCTTCTGTTGCCTGGGAAGATGGAGAGGCAGCCACTGGATGAGCCTCTCCATCGCCGGGATGGTGCTGGTTTCTGCGGCTCGGTACTGCTTGGTCCAGGTTTGCACTTGGCGAGGAAGATAGTCCCCTGTGGGAAAGAGGGTTAGAACGCGGTGTGCCATGTCCACCACCCCCAAGGTTCAAATCCTCACTGGAGCGGGGAACTCCTTGGAGTGTGCTGTGTCCTAGAACACATTCCTGTGACTGCAAAAAGTCCCACGTGAGGCTCCTGCCGCCTCATCCTGGTGGGTTCAGTGTGGTCTGAGCAATGTTTTCCGCCACACATCATTCCAAGCCTGAGCCCCAGATCTCTTGAAGGTCTTGTGAGCTTCCAAACAGCCTTTAATAAATCTCTTTTTGGGGACTATCATGACTGATGAAGGAGTATGAACTCTAAAGCCAGGCTGCTAGGGTTTGAGTGTCCAGCTCTGCCATTTTCTAGCTATGTGTTTCTGTGCCTTACCTCCCTCATCTTGAAATGGTCTTCTTAGGGGTATTACAAGGATAAACTATGACAGCCCTTCAGTGTCATTCACCTGTATGTGGTCCCGGCTATTCAGGAGGCCAGGATAGAAGGGTCACTTGGCCACAAGTTTAAGACCAGCCTGGGCAACAGAATGAAACTATCTCACTGAAAAATTTTTAAAAAATGAAGCCGGGTGTGGTGGCTCACGCCTGTAATCCCAGCACTCGGGAGGCAGAGACAGGAGGATTGCTGAGTTGGAGGCTTGCCTGGGATATACATAGTGAGCTCAGGGCCAGCCTGAACTACAAAGCGAGACCCAGTCTCAAAAAAAAAAAAAAAAAGCTACCAGTAGCGGCATATTCCTATAATCCCAGCTACTTGGGAGGTTCAAACAGGAACATTCCAAGTTCAAAGCCAGCCTGGGCAACTTAGTAGGACTCTGTCTCAAAGTAAAAAAAGACTGGAGATATAACTTGTAGTAGAATGCCCCTGGATTACATCCTTAGTGCCCAGGTAAAGAAAAAAAGGCTTGGATTTTCAAGGCAGGGCTAAGTCCATCTTCCATTGAGCACATATTTGGCTGTTAACACTGCAGACCAGGCAGACCCTACCAGTAGAACTGTTTGTGAGGAAATGGCTAGCCTGGAGGACCAGGGGCGCCAACCCACCTTGCTTCCCATAGTCATCCAGGCCTGCAGCCTGGAGGTCTACGCTGTGGAGCTGGCATAGAACTCTGTTCATGGCAGTGTATATGGCTCGTCTCTGGCTGGGCTCCAAGCCTGGCAGAGAGGGGTCTTTGTAGATGTGGCCTGGGCAGTACTCCATCACGTAGAAGGGTGTGCCAGTGACACTGTAGAGGACAGACAGGGGACTCAGGGCTCCAACACAGGGTGGCCACTGTTGCTGTCCATACAATCTGGGTGCTGGGGAAGGGCTCAACCCTGGAGCACTGGGCATACTGACATTTCCTTTTTGCTATGCACATATGGAAGGTGAACTCCTACCAAAGACACACACACACACACACACACACACACACACACACACACAGACCACAACACAGCCTGCTCTTTGACCTAATTGCCAAAACCATCAGATGGGCTTAAATGTGGTAATATATAAAGCAGGACGGTTGAAAGAAGGACTTTGGAATCATACAGAACCAGCTTTAAATCCGACCACCTCTGCCCTTTACTACCAGTGTGACCCGGAGATACTTACTGAACCTCTCTGAAGTTTGCTGTTGTTTTAATCTGTAAAGCAGACCCACTTCAAAGGACAGCTGTGAGAACTCAGGAAACAAATCACTGGGTCTGGCTGCAGCGAGGGGCTAATAGGTTCTTGTTACTGATGTTATTTTATCATTATTTCATGGTATGATTGACACATATACAACCTGACAGTTTTTGTTGCTGCTGTTATTTTGCTTGTTTTTTGAGATAAGATCTCACTAAGTAGTTCCAACTGGCCCTTAACTCTCTGTGGAGCCCAGCTGGCCTTGAACTTGGAGGAATCTTCATGCCTCAATCTCTCAAGTGCCAGAATTATAGGCATGCACCACCACATCCAAATCCCACATGACCGTTCTGACGTGACTATCAACATGTTACTAATTCATTTGTTAGTCATTACTATAAATCAGTATACTATTCTCAAAAGTAGTTTTTAAACTTCTAGAATTCTAAATGTTTATACTGACTGTAAAAACTCGTACCAGTTCTGATTATTGCAAGTTCAAGCCCAGCCTGGGCAACTTAGTGACTTAGTAAGAATTTATCTCATTAAAAAAACAAAAAGACTCAAGATGTAGCTCAGTGGTATAGAGTACCCCTAGGTTCCATTCCCCTAGGTGCCCAAAACAAAACATAGTTATGGGTTGGGGACTTAGTTCAGTGGTTCTGGCATCTGCCTTCCAAGCACAAGATCCTGAGTTCGATTCCCAGTAACCATATACCACAATGCCAGGCATGGTGGCTCATACCTGTAATCCCAGTACTCGGGAGGCAGAGGCAGGAGGATTGCTGTGAATTCGAGGCTAACCTGGGCTACATAGTGAGCTGAGGGCCAGCCTAAACTACAAAGCGAGACCCTTTCTCAAAAAACAAACAAAAATCCCCACATGTTTATAAAAGACTTTTTTTTTTTTTTTGAGGCAAGGTCTCGCTTTGTAGTTCAGGCTGGCCCTCAGCTCACTATGTAGCCCAGGCAAGCCTTGAACTCAGCAATCCTCCTGTCTCTGCCTCCCAAGTGCTGGGATTACAGGTGTGAGCCACCACGCCTGGCTATAAAAGACTTTTTGATAATTAGGGAAATTATCTACCCATGGGCTAGATATGAAATATTATTATAGTCCCCATAACATGGGTTCCACATCCAAGGATTCAACTAGACACTGATCAAAAGCCTTTGGAAAAGGGCCAGAAATGTGGCTCAGTGACACTGTACCTGTCTCAAAAACGCAAGGTCCCAAGTTTGATCCCTGGTACTGAAAGAAACAAATTGGAAAAACACTACATCTGCATTGAACACATGCAGACTTTTGTTCTCATCATTACTCCCTAAGCAATAGAGAATAACAACTATTTACATACCACTTACATTACATTAGATGTTGCATGTAATCTAGAGATGAGTTACAGTATGCGAGAGATATGCATAGCACATTTGCAAACACCCTGGATTTCCTAAGCAACTGGAGCATCATAAGGCTTTGGTACCCTGAGGGCATCTGGAAACCAGTCATTCAAGAAGCTTGCTAATTATCTTAGGTGTGATAATAACCTTATGGTGGAAAATAAAATGTCTTCATTTTTAGAAGATGCATACTATCTGTAACTTCAAAAGGTTTAACTAAAACACAATGCACATATACATATGCCTCTACATACATTTACAGAAAGCAAATGTGGTACATATTAACAATGTTTTCATCTGCATGCATGTAACTAGATGCTTATGATACTATCTTCCTTCATTTTTCTGTTTCAAAATATTTATAATTAATTGAGATAAAGAGAGACTCAAAAAGTATGCTTCAAAGCGGTTTAAAACCGTATGAAAAACCACAATTAAAAATTAACAGAAACAAGCAGATGAGGCTGAACATGGTATCATACACCTGTAATGGCAGCAGTTGGGAGGCTGAGTCAGGAGGATCACTGTAAGTTCTAGACCAGTTTGGGCTAAAGAGCAAGTTAAAGACTGTCTGAACTGCATAGTGAGACCCTGTCTCAAAAATAAACAAATAAATAGATAAAACTAGGTGGACACATATTTTTAGAATAGTAAACAAAGCTGTTTTTACCAATCTCCATGAAAACCAGCAGTGCCCTTATCTCTCAGCATAAATTAAAAACTTGTGAGAGAGGTTGCCCTACAGTTTTTTTACTCTCTGAACCAAATTCTGTCTTCAGGCTAACAAACTTGCCTTTGGGTTAGTAAGGAAGCTTACTAACTTACTCTCTGGAGCTTCAACATGCAATGGCAAAAATACAGCTGAACTTTACCTTGAATCTTCACAAAGGTCAAGAACCCTGGGGACAGGTACTCCAACACTTGCAAGGGCTTTCATTATCCTGCAGAACAAAACAAAAAAAAAAATGAGTATAACTGCTGGCTGAATTGATGAGATTTTCCTGAAATTACTTTTCTGAATTAAAAAATATTATATTGGGAGCTGGGTGAGACCATGCAAGCCTGTAATCCCTGTTCCTGGGGAGGCTGAGGTAGGAGGGCTGCAAGTTCAAGATCAGCAAGACCCTGTCCCAAAGTGGGGAGATGCTGAGAATGTACCTCAGTGGTAGAGGAGTTGCCTAGTTTGAGTCCAGGGTTCAAAACTTAGCAAGACTCTGTCTCAAAAAAAGAGAGACACAGAGAGAAGAATATTTCCTTTTCCTCTCTCCTTTGGTTTTTTGAGAAAGGGTCTCACTATGTAGTTCAGCTTGTCCTTGAACTCACTACTATGTAGCCCAGGCTGACCTCAAACTTCTGATAGTCCTCCTTCCTCAGCCTCCAGAGTGCTGGGTTACAGGCATGCACCATCACTCTTGGCCAAGAAGAGTATTTC
>PVIC010036082.1:0-18742 GCA_004025085.1 Thryonomys swinderianus
TTTCCCAATGTTATATGTGATTTTGAGATGTATATAAATTGTACCAATAAAGAATTCAATTAAAAAAAGAATTGCTTTTGCTGTTCTAGTTCCAAATGAATTTCAGGATTGTTTTCTCAACTTCTGTGAGGTATGCTATTGGTATTTTGATTGGAATTGAATTAAATCTACATGCAAGCTTTGGAAGTATTACCATGTTTGCTATATTGGTTCTGGCTATCCAAGAAGAGAGGATATCTTTTTTTTTTTTTTTTTTGAGACAGGGTCTCGCTTTTTAGTTCAGGCTGGCCCTGACCTCACTGTGTAGCCCAGGCAAGCCTGGAACTCAGGAGTCTTCCTGTCTCTGCCTCCCGAGTGCTGGGATGACAGGCGTGAGCCACCACGCCCGGCACTGTGGTATGTGGTATTGATGGCTGGTGGGCATGAGTCTCCACGCCCAGCATTGTATGTGGTTACCGGGGATCGAACTCAGGATCTTGCGCTTGCAAGGAAGGCGCTGTAACCACTGAGCTAACCCTCCGGCCCTCTTTTCATTTTCTAATATTTCCTCTGACCTACTTTTTCAGAGTACTGTAGTTATTAACATGAAGTTCTTTCATTTTCTTTCTTAGGTTGACTTCTAAGTATTTCATTTTTCTTGATGCTTTTGTGAAAGGTGAAATTTCCTTAACTTTTCTCTCAGTGAATTTGTCATTCTTGTACAGTAGTGTTATTGATTTTTAAGTCTTGTTTTTGTATCTTGCTGTGCTACTGAATGTGGTTATTAATTCTATGATCCTTCTGATGGGATTTTTTGGGGTCTTCTATGTAGGTACCATATCATTAGCAAATAATGATAATTTAACTTCTTACTTTTCTATTTTTATTATTTCTTCTTCTTGACTAATTGCTGTGGCTGTTTCCAGAACTATAGTGAACATGAGCAGTGATAGTGGACATCCTTGTTTTGTTTGACCAGTTTATATGATGTTGGCTGTCATTTTACTATAGGTTTTACCAGCTTAAAATAAGGATATTCTGTTCAATTTTTGTTTAGCATGAATATATGTTGGACTTTGTCAAATTCTTTTTCTGTATCTTTGAGATGATTGTGTGGTTTTGCCCTTGGTTACATTTATGTGACGGAGTACATTTATTGATTTTTGTATGTTGAACTATCCCTGCATTTCTAGGAGGAATCCTAGTTAGTCATGGTGTGCAACTTTAATGATTTGGTGCTTGTATTTGCCAGTATCTAACTGAGGAGTTTTGCATCTATGTTCATTAAGGAGATTGGCCTGTAGTTCTTTTTGCGTCTTTTCTTTCTTTGATTTGGACATAAATGTAATTCTTGCCTTCCAGAAATGACTTTGTGATTATTGCTTCCTTTTCAATTTCTTTAAAGGGATTGAGGAGTAGTGGCATTAGATCTCTAAAGTTCTTGTAGAACTCAGCAGTGAAACCGTCAGGACCTGGGCTTTTCTTTGTTGATAATTTATTTTATTTTTTACAACTATTTCTTCAATTTTATTGACTGATATTGGATGATTAAGATGTTTTATATAGTCTTTATTCAGCTTTGGTAATTGATACGTGTTTAGGAATCCATCCATTTCTTCTGAATTTTCTATCATATTAAGGTTCAAATTCTCAAGGTAGTTATTAATGATATTGTGAATTTCTTCAGGATCTGTTTTAATTTCACCTTTTTCATTTCTAATTGCATAGATTTGGATTTTTCTTTTTTCCTTTTTATAAGATCAGCTAAGGGGTTGTTTATTTTATCTAGTCTTTCAAATGTTAAATAAGAACCAGCTATTTGATTTATTGATTTTGTATTATTTTCTTACTCTCAGTTGCATTTATGTCTGCTTTAATCTCTATACAGTGGTGCCTTGGTTCATGAGTGCTTTTGCTTGTGAATAATTTACCAAAGTGTTCACAAACAAAAGCACTTAGAAAAATTTCACTTTTTCTTGCACACTCTATATCATGTAACAAACACAACTGTGGCCATCTTTCATGTACAAACACAAACATGGTCAGATTTTCCAAAGTTGAAGAATATTTTAAGTGTGTGAATTGAGGTACCACTGTAATTTCTTCATACAAGATTTGAATTTAGCTGGCTCATTCTTTTCTAGAAACTTGGGCTTTGATGTTAAGTGACTCGTTTGTGCTCACTCTGTTTTTCAGATGTGGAAATTCACCACTGTAAATTTCTTTCACAGGACTGCTTTCATTGTATATCCCACATGTTCCCATATGCCATATTGTCATTATAATTTAATTGTAGAAACTGTCTAATCTCTGCTTTGATTTAATCTGTAACTCACTGGTTGTTCAGGAGAGTGTTATTCAATTTCGATGTATTCATGTTTTTTTTGTGGTTTCTCTTACCAATTATTTCCAACTTCATTGTGCTATAATGTGGTAATACGCATGAGACAATCTCAATTCCTTTTCATTTACTTAAGCATGTTCTGTGAGTTAGTATATGGTTTATTTTGGAAAAAGTCTCATGAGCTGCTGAGAAGGATGTGGTTTTTTTTGGGGGGATGGAACAGTATAGATATATGTTAAGTACATTTGTTCAAAGTTTTGAATCAACTTTGATAGTTCTTTGTTGACTTTTTGGTATAGTTGATCTGTCTGTGACTGTGATACTGAGGTCTCCAGTTACAATTATATTAGTGTTTATTCGATTTTTTTATCTATTAGTATTTGTTTTATATAGTTGTGTGCAGCAGTATTTTCCACATGTGTATTTATAATTGTTATCTCTTCCTCTGGATTGTTCCCTCAGTAAGTATTTAGTGACCTTTGTCCTAAGCTTCCTTATTTTTTAATTTGTATCTTCTCTAGGTTCACTACCATTTATTTTATTATAGTCCTCATCTCTTTAATTATTGTGTAATTAATTCTGTTTTTAAAATTCATTTAACCACTTTGTTACTTCTGCTGCTATCATTTCAGAAAGCGCAGCTTGGTAGCTTTTGATTTCTTTTGCCTCAAAGCCCCCTGGATTCGCCTTGGATGAACTGGAGGTCTGGATCTTGCCTCTATATTTTCTTATTTTCTATTTTTTAGTTTATTTTTTCTGTAATAATACTTATACATTGTTTGTGATATATGGCTTTGTTACTAGTATTGGGTCCTTTTAAGGAAATCACTGCTTTTCAGTGATATCTTGCAGTTGTACCTGGCTCTTAGCATTTGAGTGTGTCTATGGATCCTGCCTCCTCTGTTTATTAGAGAGGAGAATTTGCAGCCTGTTTGGCCTAGCACCCTGTTTTTAAATTTTGGACTGAAGCATTGTTTAATGTCCCTCAGAATATCTAGGTATTGTTATACAAGGAAGATCAACTGATCACAGGAACCATGTCACCTTGACTAAAGTAGTATGATAGCATCAAACATAGACTGAAAAATAATTATGATAACTAAGGATTTTCTACCTTTAACTATAGACACAAGATTAATAGGTATATAACAAAATCTAAAGGAAATCAGAAAATGATATACAGTAAATATCCACCCAGTAGAGAAAAATCTCCCCTCAGGGAGACATTTAAAAAGAAGAAGGAGAAAAATAGTGAAATAAAAGTAGAAAAAGTGATTGGAAGCAAGGTGAAGAACAAACAAAGTTTACCCAAGCTTCAGAAATCTGGTGAAGAAGACAGGAGAGAAGGAAAGAATGAAAAAAGCAAAAACAGGGAACAGAAGAAAACAAAACAACAAAGTACTACAAACAACGTTCACCTTCATAAAGCAACAAAAAAACAATCAGAGAGAACATAACCCAATGAATAAAATCTCAAAAAAAAGAAGAAGAAGGAAGAGGGGAAGGAGAAGGAGGAGGGGAGTGGAAGGAAAATGAGAAGGAGGAGGAGAAGGAGGAGGAGGAGGTTTCTCTGTTGTTTCAAGCCTATTTAAGCCTGGTTATCTTCTTGGGTCTTTAGTTTTCTGGCAGTGTCCAATTCAAGGCATTACTCTGTTCTCACTGGTAAACAAAAGAGATATTCAGGACCTAGATCTGTGCTGGATAATTCCAAAGAGCCAGGAGTAGAATTAAGGCAAGGTGTTGGTTGAGGGACTTTCAAATGTAGAGGTTCAGGCTGAACCTGATGTCTGGTCAGGGGGTTGGAGTCTGAGTCATTTAGATTATAAAACTCTTGCGTGTCTCTTGCCAGCTTGTCCACGCTAGCTTGACTAAGGATGTCTCCCATCACTGTCCCTCACCCAGTCCCTCTAATAGTTTAACACTGGAAGCCCTAAGATGAAATTGACCTTTGGCTGCTCTTTAAAATGGCTTCAGACAAAACATGCTTGCTGGGGTATGGAAGTCACTTGGATTGCAGTCAGTAACCAGGTGTTGTAGTGCACAGCACCCGTCGCTCCATTCCAGGAGGCCTCCGGAATTGCCTGCTTTCACTGTATCTCTGTAGATGTGAACTTTCTTTCTCACACTATGACTGAGGAGCTGGGGAGAAAGTGCAGGTTGCCTCTTCCTTTTTCTGCATCATGGTCTGTCTTTTCAATTTCTCTGTAGGCTCCAGTTATTCCCTTCAGGGCTTTCCTGAATCCCAAGGATCCATCTTTCTTCTTCCTTCCTTCCCCAAGTTATTTTCCAGTGGTTATATCCTGAATTTTGAAGAGATTGGTTTTTTTGCTGCTTATAGTTCTGCCATCTTTCCAGAATTCCTTGTGAGATTCGGATTTTTTCATAGTATCCTACTACTTTTCAGTAAAAGAGTTTCCTGCAAAGTCAGGGCAGTTCTCAAATCCAGCAATCACCAAAGTGGAATTTACCTCTTGGAACCACATCAGGCCACCCTGACTTGATTAGCCAATAGCTGAATCCTGGCATTTTGTATGATGGGCTACATGGGAGAACACATTAAGCAAAGCCAGTAGTTATAATGCTGAAAGACTCAAGCTGATTTCCCTACAAAAAATAATATCCAAAGAAGAGGCCCATAATGGCCTCCAGTCTCTTATAGACAGATTTCTCAAGCATGGCCTTAGGTAACATTGCCAGTCCCATTGTAATGCTCTCATTCTCCCTGTGATAAAACTTTCAAGAAAATCGAGGGTAGTAGAAGACCTTCACTTCATTAATGAGGCTCTAATACTAATCCATCTTCTGGTTGCAGATCCATATATGATTCTCTCTAGGATTCCAGCGAACATATTAGTTCTCAGTCTTAGACCTTAAAGGTGCTTTCTGTTCTTCCATTCCATTTAGCTTTTCAATTTCTATTTGCCTTTGAATGGCTATATCCCATTTCAAGGGGGAAAAGATACAGCAGTACATATGGACAGTTCTTTAACAGGAGTTTAAAGATAGCAGCTCAGTTTGTAATAGCTATCATGGAAACAGCGCAAATGCCCATCACTTGGTCAGTGGATAAATAATCTATGTATTTTTTAAATAAAATGAAGTACTGCTCAGCCATAAAGAATGATATATTAGAGACATATATAGCTAAATGGGTGCACACTGAGACTACACTCATAAGTGAAATAAGTAGGACACAGGTGTGTAAATACTGAATCATTAATGTGAGAAACAAAGTGTAAGTGAGGTTCAAAAATGGATGATAGGTATTGTGTAATAGGAAGAAAATGTTCAAAGGGAAATAGTAACTAGGTGGGGGCAGGGGAAAGTGAAAAAGGGAAAGAAAAAATATGATGGCAAAAAGAAAAAATAGAAACAAAGCTTATGTATATATAGGGGGCGGGGAACTGAAGAGAGGGCAGGGCAGTGGGAAAAATATGAATCAAGATATGTTATATAGGTGCAAGTTCCCAGTGAGGAATGTGATCATAATGTATTCCTAAAATCTATCAATAAGCTCAATTTATTTAAAAAAGATACCATAAGCTTATCTTTTTGCTTGATGTTATGGCATGCATTTAAATGTCCCCCCAAAGCTTCATGGGGGTCATAGGTTAGGCTTTTTCAGAAATGACTGGAACTAGAATGTGTAATGCTGTAATTGATGCATGGTGCGATGCTAGGCTCAAGGACACTAGGATTAAGGGTGTGAGTACTATCTGCCCTAAGTAGTCTGAATTAGTTAAAAGGGACAGAAAAATGCAATTAAAGTTTCTTGTTGCTTTGTTACTTTCTGCCAGCCATGAAGTGTTTCTCCTCTGCAGCAGCTGTCCAGCATGCCACCTTGCCTTGGAGCTGGCCAACTATAGACTGAAACTTCTATAAAATGAGGGCCAAAATAATCATTTCCTCCTTTAACTTGTGAGTGCTGGGCATTTTGTCTCAACAATGGGAAAAGTAACTAGAATACTGGCACATACATTCATAGCTTAAGCTAAAAGTGGATAATGAGAGCAGAAGAAAACAGCTAATAGGATTCAATCACATTTTTCTTCCAAGAATTTTCTTTCTTTTGCCTGACTGTATTTATTCAGGGTCTTTTGATCTTGGTTTGCTTGTGAAAGTGCATTTCCTTCCTGTGAGGAGAATAAACTGACATGAGATCCCAGGTTTCTCAGGAGTAATATTGAGCCTTGAAAATTAATGAACAGACTGCAGCTTATTCATTCATCTCTGGTAGCTCGGTGGCTATGAAGCAGATCCTCAGAGAAATTCAGCCCAAGGGAACCTGGCACTATTGTGTTCTTGAATCTACAAGGCAATCTGTCAGGGTGGAATTGATTATCTAAAGCTATTCAGTAGTAGGTATTGCCCAGAATTACCTGAGAAGACTCTGAAAAAATTCCCTCAACATAGAAATAATCTTGAAAATTCATTTTGAAATTCATTTAAGTAGCAATGCCATATGCACTGATTTGTATTATTTGTAACAGAAAATATGAACTGATTTTAAGGGAAGACTTAATTATATAATAATTCTGTGACCACAGATATAATCATTCATCTATTAAAATATTCACTTTCTAGCTCTGTGAAGTATGGTGTTGGGATTCAGTTGGAATTGGATTGAATCTGTATAGTAGTTGTGGGAGTATAGCCATTTTGATGATGTTGGTTCTCCCTACCCAGGAACAAGGGATGTCTTTCCATTTTCTGATATTCTCTTCTGTCTCCTTTTTCAGAATCCTGTAGTTTTTGGAGTAGAGGTCTTTCATCTCCTTTGTTAGATAGAGGCCCCATTTGACCCTGCTATTCCCCCGCTAGGAATATACCCAAAGGATTTAAAAGATTCCTATTGTAAAGACATATGTATACCCATGTTCATAGCAGCTCCATTTGTGATAGCCCAACCTTGGGAACAACCCAGATATCCATCAACTGGAGACTGGATAAAGAAGATGTGTGTGTGTGTGTGTGTGTGTGTGTGTGATTTTAAAAAACAAAATGGAGTATTACTCTGACATAAAGAATGATGTTTCATTCATTTAGGTGCAAATGGATACACCTGGAGGACACACTAATAAGTGAAGTAAATAGATCTCAGATATGTAAATAGTGGATCTTTTCTCTGGTATGAGAACCTGTAGATGTAAACGAGTTCTAGAATGTATGATAGATTTTGTAAAATAGGAAATATTCAAACAGAATGTGGTGAAAGAATGTAATGAGGGGAAAGAATAAATGTGATTTGGAAAGAAAAAGAAATAGCATGTATATAAGGGGTGGGGGTTTGTGGGTGGGTAGGGATATGGGTAAAAATGAGAATTAACTTGTCATATACTGGTAAAAGTTCCCCAATGTTGAGTGTGATTGTGAGCTGTATATAAATTGTACCAATAAAGAATTAATCAAAATATTCATTGTCAATTTACTGTATACTTTCTCTATGGGTGTGGATCTCCCAGCTTATTGCTGTACTATGGGGGAAGCCATAGTTGTGGCACATATGGGATAGAAAGAATTCTGATTGAAATCATGCTATCTTTTTGGGTAGAAGGACTGAGAAAAGGAGCTCATGGTAACTAAGTCAGGTATTTTTTGCCACAGACTGACAGGAAATCCAAAATAGAGAAATTCACCTAAGGATAATCCTACGTTGATGTAAAAAGTGTAAGTCACTGTAGGAACTATGTGTGGAGCAGTTTGATCTCAGCAAATAAGTCTGACTGCAGAAGTGATAGAGCTTAAAATTAGAGTTCAATCAAGTTAATTGGCTGTCCAAACAAAGGTATGAACACTTTTATGAGGAATCTAAGAGAATTTGGTGGTTCTACACCAAACATTTACCAAGTCCAAGAAACAATTCAATATTATTTTACCTGTAAATAAACAGGAAAATGTAAGCCACTCTGAAGACTAAAGATAGGAATTCTAAGATGACTCAGATGTTGGAATTATTAGACAAGGACTTTAGAACAGCTGTTAAATCTTTGAGCATCATGTCTTGTATTTATTGGCCAATTAGGCCTCCTATTCTGTGAATTCCATATCTCCTTTCTCCATTTCCCAATTGGACTGTTTTTCTTTTTCTTTTTGGTTTGTGTTTCTGGTCCAGATACTAATTTTTAAATGATTTCTCAAAGTCTGTCTTGTTTTATTTTGCCTACGTACATTTTGCTATAAAAGCTTCCCATTTTCATGTCAGATTCATAAATCTATCCCTTTACACTTTTACATTCTGTGTCTTATATATGATGCACTACAATACATAAATATTTGCTTGTAAAATATTTTATTAAATTTTACATTATACTCTTTTTAATAATGTTGAATTTATTTTTTGTTTATAGTGTCAGATAGGGATCTAACTTTACCCTTTTTCAAAAAGGATAAGCAACTGTTCCCAATCTAAGTATTAAATTTGACCATACTTCTGTTAGTATGAAGTATCATCATTCTCATATATCAATTCATATTTTTATTCATATTTATATCTGCAAATCTAGAATACATTCTTGTTTCCTCTCTATTCTGTCCATTGATTTATAAATGTTTGTGCCAATTATGTAATTTAAATAATTATGGCTTAATGTTTTGATATCTGATATGGCAAATCTTTCTTCATTATTATTTCCAAAAATATCTTGGCTATATTTTGCATTTTGTCTTCCAAATAAATAAAAAATGAGCTTGTTAGTTTCTGTTTAAGTGAAACATTAGATTTATTGAGGACTCTTCAAATTTATTGAGCAATTAGGACAGAATGGTCATCACATTAATACTGAGTCATTCTGTCCATCTCAAAGGCATATCTTCCAACTTCAGATTTTTTAAAATGTCCTTAATAATGTTTTATAGGTTTTTGTTCTGTATTTGTCTTACACATATATTGTTAGGTTTATTCATAGATATTATTTAGTATTAGTTGGCATTATCTTACTTTTTTCTGTAGTTTCTAATTAGAAACTGCTGATGTTTGTTGATTTTGTATCAGAGCTCTTTTATTACATGCTGGCTGGCCAGGCTTATGTTGTTAGTTTCTTAAACTCTCACCTAGTAGGTCAAAATATGGGCCATGTAAGGCTCTATCAATCACCTGATGGGCCAAAATCTTGGCTTGGCTCCTTTTAGCCCTCTTTTGTAGGAGGCTGCATCCAATTTTTACCCTGTGGAAAGAAAACTAGATTTCAGTTGACTCTGAGAAAGATCAATGTCTAATAGCATCTGCTTCCCTCCCCAACTCATGCAGTGCTTAAACTAACTGACCTCCTTTAAATCTGATGCCTGTGGGGCTTACACTGAAGCTCACTGCCTTCAGTTTGCTCTGTGAGACTTTTTCCAGGAGTTAGGAGATACCTACTGCCTCTGTAGTCTTATGTACTTTTCTCAGGAATATTCTCAGATCATTCCCAGAATATTATATTTCTGAAATGTTTGGTAAGGCCTAGATGCTCTGGCAATATTAGCTCTTTACTTCTACTTTTCATACGTACTAACAATAACACAAAATGTTTTAAACAGCACTTAAATATTCAAATGAAACAGGCTCCAAGTCCCTCATCCTACAGGAATTCCACATTAGATAAACCGTAGAACTGTCATTCTCTAGCTCCTATGGGGAATCTGGCCCCCTGCCCCCTTACTGGCTCCTTTTACATCAAAGAACTGAGAGTAAAATGGAGGTGGCTAAGACATAAAACAGGACTTCAAGAACTCAAGGCTTCAGGAACTCAAGGGCACACAATTTGAACACAGGATTTTTCTAATACTGTCTTCAGAGACCCTACTTACAATTCGAGCAATAAACTCCAGGGGCCACAGTTTTTAAGATTCTGAGGAACCCTTGAAAGAGCAGGCAATAGGGTAGTGTGCTTAGTCTTGACACCCCAGTCTGAAGCAGCCTGATTCTGGGGGTGAGAAGCAACACAGAATTTGAGGCTAGACTCCTGACATCGAATAAAAAGTGTGCATTGGCCTGGATTGTTTGTCTGTCCTCTGGGCAGTATGTTCTTTGAGGACTTAGCATGATAGTCTGCAGCTGGTCAAGGAATTAGAGTTTTAGAATCCCAGCCAACATCTTTTCTCATCGGAGGCAAAACTATAGTCAAGGCCAATATCTCTTCTTATTGTTGGCAGATGTAAGCAGACATCAATTTTATTTTTAGTGACTAACTTGAAGTCTGAAATGTGAAATGTGTTCACTGTATAGTTTGGAAAGGATCACAGATACGGAGAGCCCAGCTCTTTAGATCCCAGCCCCCCTCCTAATAGCCTTCCTGATCCCTGCACCACTCTCATCTGAGACTCCCTACTGTCTGTGCACAGACCTTCATGATTCTATTTTTAGTTTCTTCATTACTGTATTCCACAGCACCCCCCCATAATCCCCTCACTACTGTTGGACCTTTTCAAATAATTAATGTACTTAAAGTACATTATTATAAGTAAAGTTGAAGTTGCCTTTTTCTGTATCTTCATTCTCATTTTATTCCTTTCCTACCTGGAAGCAGCTATAATGACTCATTTAATATGTATGTTTGCTGTTATTGTTACTTTCATATGTATTCCCATTCATGTATCTATTTATGTTTTCCCATTTTAAATCAGATTGTACATGTGTATGTAACTGAGTTGAGTTGCTTATATAGTCTAAATATCAACTATGTCAAACATCTAGTTCACAAATTTTTCTTCCCATTCTTTAGGGTGCTTTTCATACTGCTGATTGCTTTCTTTGTTGTGCAAAAGCTTTATAGTTTGATTAATCCCATTTGTTAATTTTTACTTTTGTTTCTTGTGCTTTTGGGGTCCTCCTACTCAGCCAATCATTCCCTGTACTAGTGATGGTGAACCTATGTTATTTTTGGTGCAGTGGGGTATTTGCATCATTGAAAAGATTGAAAGGTTTGCCGTCACTGTCCTGTATCAATGCCTTGAAATGGTTCCCTTATGTTCTATTCTACTACTTTCATAGCTTCAGGTCATACTCTCATTTAGCACTATAATCCATTTTGAGTTGATTTTTGCTTGGGATGAGAGGTAGGGATCAAGTTTCAGTCTTCTGTTTATGGGTAGCCAGCTTTTCAGAGAAATGAACCCATATATATATATATATATATATATATATATATATGTGCTATATATATACATATATATGTGTGCTATATATATGTGCTATATATATAGCACAAAATGACTTAAAATGATAAAAAGTTTGATTTGATAAATAATAACTTTATGATCCTTAGTTTTCTACACATGAACACAGAAGTTTTATTTAGGTTATTGGCTATGTTCATCAGTCAATTTTTATAATTTTCTCCTTAAGAATGATGCACATTTCTTGTTACATTGACTTCTAAATACTTTAGTTATTATGATTATAAACTGTTACTTTTACATTTTTCTCTCAATTGTGCAGATTTACATGACAGTGTCAAAATTAGACATATGTATACAGAACATAATCATCAAATCATAGTAATTTATTTATCTCCCCTGAAACTTTTAAAACAATTTTTAATTAGTGTGTACAGTTGTACATGTTATGCAGTACAGGGTAATACTAATACTTTAATGCATATATAAATATACATTGATCAAATCAGGAAATCTAAGATTACTATGTCATTACTGTGATTTTATAGCCATCAAGATCCTATCTTCTATTTATTCCTAAATATATAATAGCATATTATGAACTATAACCATCCTAGATATAACATTTTTAACTAGTGATGAGTAATTTGTAAGAGCGATTAAAATCTGTATTTTGGGACTATCTTTTTTAGAATTTGAAGTTAGTTGTTATGCTTAGAACATATTTTTCCCAATGTTTGTGTTTCTTATTTTGTTTTCTTTTCTTATTTTGTTGCCCAGCACCTGTAGAATATCATGTAAGAGTGGTGATAGTGGAAATCTTGATATTTTTCTTGATGTTGGTGCGCACCATTCCAATCTTTCACCATTAAGATATATGGCCTATATGAGAAAAGAAGGGGAAAAAAACCAGAAACAAAGCTTATGTAAATAGGAAGCAGTGGAGGGGCTCTCTCTCTCTCTCTCTCTCTCTCTCTCTCTCATCTCTCTCTCTCTCTCCCCCCCCTCCTTATGTAGTACTGGAGATTGAACTCGGGTCCTTGTGCTTCCAGGGTAGGTGCGGTACCACTTGAGCTAAATCTTCAGCCCAGGATTCAGTTTTTGTAAATGGCTTCAAGGACATTCTGCTTGCTTGCTAGTTTACTCCCTGGTGGGAGGACAGATGTTCACTCTTGCTAATGTGCACATCACATGAACGAAGTCTGGGACACCTTCCCCCTGCTTCTTTAAGATTTCTTCTATTTTTGCATTCCAAGTACTCATCCAAATCTGCCTCCTTCACTGCCTCTGATGATACTTCGGGTATAGTAGGAAAACAGATCAAGATCACATGTTATTTTGATTACACTTATACGAACTGATGTCCAGTGTTTCATTGCTAACTTTTTCAAGATAATCAGTGACTTCAAGTCTAGATTTTACAAAATCACAGAGCTGATTTCTCATAACAACCTAGATACCATCACATGCAAGCTCTCTTCAGATCTCTCAGTGTCATGGATTTTAGGCTCTGTTGAGAAAAGCTGCTCCATAGGACCTTTCCCATGGATACATTTGTAATCAAAATCCCCAAGTGCCCTGGATACAGCAAGGCGGCCATTCATACTCTGAATCATTACAGAGCCACCTGCGTGCTGACTTCATTCTTTTTCCAGCAGTTTACTTGGTTTGTGGTCTTGTATGAAGAAGGGAACTTTCATGTTCCTCTACAGTAAACCTCCTGAGTCTCCACAGTTAATGAAATAAGTATGTTGGGGAAAAATCATGACATTCACAGCTGTTGACCCACTTCTGTCTGCACCACGTTTCTTCTCTGACATAACTCTCATGTGTTTGTCAATCTCCAGAAAAACTGTTCTGAGTCCATTCTTTGCATTTTCCACAGAAAGTGCTGCTGAAGATGCTTTGACATTCTGGTTGTTGGTGACATGCTCTAACAAATGATCATAGCAGTACTGGCAACCTAAAAACCCACACGCAGATCATACATAGCAAAGAATGACCATGTTTCAAGTCCACTTGAGAAGCTGATCACTGCCATGTGTATATCCATTTCCATTTGCAAGCTGTTTAGCCCACATGGTAACCTATTACTTTGCCTCTCGGCACTATGCTTTTCAGTCTTAAGCTCGTCTAAAAATTCACCTGTTATGTCGTGATCCTCTAGGTCTGGAGCAGCGGTGGCAGGCAGGTCCCTGGTCAGCCCCAAAGGGAAGGTGGTTGCAGAGGGGAGCACTGGAGTGGTGGCAGGAGGGGAGGCGGTGGGAGGAACTGGGCTGCAGCTGGACCCCAGGGTCTCCAGGCCCTCATAGCTCAGATCATCTGGGACCAGGGCAGATGCCATAGAATAGTCGCAAATGACAAGGAGGAAGAGCAATGGACACATCACTTTTGTGCCCCACCTTCCTGACATCCCTCTATATCCCTACTTATCCACCGGTCCTGAGCTGCAACCCTGGAACCAGAATCCTCTCAGCTAGCATGAGAGATCACTGCCTAATGCTTCTCTTTTAATATTTCTATCATTTCAAATTTATTTTTAATTGAGTTTATTGGTATATTTTACATATATATTATGATCACATTCAACATTGAGAATATGTACCAGTAGATGACACATCTTGATTCTCAATTTTTTCCTTTTACCTACTCACCCTACAACCACCCCCATATACAAAGCTTTGTTTCCATTTTTTGCTTATACTATCAAAGGTTTTCTTTCCCTTCTTTATTTTTCCCTACTCCTTTTTACCTTCTCCCTTTAAGCATTTTCTTCCTATTTCACAATGTTTTTCATACATTCTGGACCTTATTTACACCTTTAGTTTCTCATGCTAGAGAAATGACATGGTATTTACACACTTGTGTCCTATTTATTTCACTTATGAGTATGTCCTCAAGGAACATCCATTTGAATATGTGACTCAAATTTATCATTCCATATGGCTGAATAGCACTCTGTTTTATAAAACAAGACAAAATAGAACAAAGCAAAATAAAACAAAAACCATCTTTTTCATCCATTCTCCTGTTGATGAGCATTTGGACTGTTTCCAATATTTAGTTATTATAAATTGAGCTGCTATAAACATGGGTGCACATATGTCACTGTGATATATTTCTTTTAATTCTTTCCTACATATACCTAGCAGGTACATAACAGGGTGAAACGGGACCTCTAATCCCAGCCTTTTGAGGAATCTCCATACTGATCTCCATAGTTTTTGCACCAGTCTACATTCCCACCAACAGTGGAGAAGGGTTCCTTTCTCCCCACAGATCTGCCAGCAATTGCTGCTGGTTGAATTTGTGACAGCGGCCACTCTTTCTGGAGTGATGTAGAATTTCAATGTTGTTTTCATCTGAATCTCTTGAGTGACCAGTGACGCTGAACATTTTTTCTATTTCATTGTTGCTTTACTTCTTCATCTGATAAAAGGTTTATTTCAGATAAGCATTTTTAATTAATTGAATTCTTTATTGGTACATTTTATATACAGTTCACAATCACACTCAACATTGGGGTATTGGTACCAGTATATGACAAGTTAACTTTCATTTTTACCCATATCCCTACCCCCCCACAACCCCCCCACCCCTTATATACATGCTATTTCTTTTTCTTTCCCCTTATTACATTCCCCCACCACATTCCCTTTGAATATTTCCTATTTTAAAAAATCTGTTATACATTCTAGAATTCATTTACATCTACAGGTTTCATACCAGAGAAAAGACACGGTATTTACATATCTGTGATCTATTTATTTCACTTATTAGTGTGTCCTCAAGGTGTATCCATTTGCCAATAAATGAATGAAACTTGTCATTCTTTATGGCAGAGTAATACTTGTCTTTAAATTTGGAAGGGATATTTTAAGTTCTTTCTATATTCTATATAGTAGTCCTTTTTCTGAGGATCAGCTTGTATAAATTTTTTTCCCAAATTGTACGTTGTCTCTTCTCTCTGTTGGTTGTTCCCCTTGCTGGGAAGAACCTTTTTTTAATAAGATGAGATCCCATTTGTTGATTCTTTCTGCTAGTTCCTGTGCTGCTGATGTTTTATTCATAAAGTCTTTCCCTATGCCAATGTTTACAAGAGTTCTACCTAACCTTTTTTCCAGCAGGTTTAGTGTTTCTGTTTTAATACTTAGGTCTCTAATCTACATTGATTTTAGTTTAGTGTATGTTGAAAGAGATAGACCTAGGTTTAATCTTTTGCATGTTAAAAGCCAGTTTTCCCAGCACCACTGAGTAAGAGGCTGTCTTTTCTCCATTGAGGGTATTTAACTCTTTGTCAAAGATGAGATGGCTTAATATATCTGGAGTTGTTTGTGCATCTTCTAATCTGTTCCATTGATCCATGGTTCTGTTTCTTTGCCCATAGGAATGAATTTATCTCTCGTAATGATCTAATCACCTCTTAATGATTTCCTTCCTCTACCCTGTTATATTGGGGACCAAATTTCAACATGAATTTTGGAGTAAACAAATGACATTCAAACCATAGCACTACAATAACATCCTCTTCAGAGTTTATATACTTAATTGCCTATTTAAAACCTCCACTTAAATGTTTTGCAAATCTTAATCTATTCCAAACTGAACTCTTCACTACTGTAACAATAACTTGTAAAACTTCCAGTTGTCTTTTGAGTCTTAACAAGTGATATCCCTCTCAGTTACTCAAAGCATAAATTTGTGATTCTCTTTGATCTCTCTCCCAGCTATATAATTTATATATATATACATATATATATATATTATATATGTATATATATGATCATTGTGTGTCTAGTAAAATATAGGTCAGAATGTATTGATAAAATTAAGTACTTGAGCCCTTCCCTTGCTGCCTTTTTGTGGAACAGATCTGAGGTCTAAGTGCCTGTGTATCTACCAATTTGAGCAAGTATACTTCCTAGTGTGCACATTGCCACAGCAATATTTAAGCACAAAACAAAACAAACAATACACAATAAAAACATGAGTAAAGGGAAGAAAATGCTTTCAAAAACTCCTAACTTCCCCAAAGTTGATCTATGGGGCATGAGGTAGAGGTAAGCTAAAGCCATACAGCCAAATTATTTGAAAGGATAACAGCAGAGTAAAACAATAGATCAACAAGATTCCATTCCCAGCACAGAGGACTGAGGCCTGCCAACCGGCCTGCTCCACCCCAGTGATGCAGGTACCCCTGGGTGTCATTCCATTCCCGGCTTGGAGGACTGAGGCCTGCTGACCAGTCCACTCAACCCTGGAGACTCGGGTACCCCTGGGTGCCATTCCATTCCCAGCGAAGAAGACTGAGGCCTGCCCAGTGGCCCTGCTCAACTCCGCAGATTTGGGTACCCCCGGGCACCATTCTGTTCCTGGCACCGAGGACTGAGGTCTGCTGACTGGCCCACTCCACCCCAGAGATTCAGGTACCCCTGGGCACCATTCCATTCCCGGTGCAGAGGACTGAGGTCTGCCAACCAGCCTGCTCCATCCCGGAGACTCAGGTACCCACAGGTGCCATTCTGTTCCCAGCTTGGAGGACTGAGGCCTGCCAACCAGCCTGCTCCACCCCGGAGCCTTGCAGAGAGGACTGGGTACCCCTGGGGAACCATCCCCACAGCAGAGGATTGAGGCCTACTGGCTGGCCCCCACCCCACCCTGGAGCTGAGTTGTGAGGACCCAGGCCAGAAAAGAGCCAGAGCCATTTCCTGTGCCCCTCCACACTGGAGCTGTGCCAGGAGACCAGGCAAGATTAAAAAAAAAAAAGGGGGAATCTAGCTTCTGTTTTGCCATCTACTCCTAGATCCTCCTATTCACCTCTTGTCCCCACACCCTCCCCTATCTTCCTGTCAGAAGCAATACCCAGAAGTAAAAGACTCTTAGGCTGCCCTATTTCTTCTCCTGTACTATTATAAGAAGGTGTGCAAAGTCTCCATTGGTCTTACAGCATACAGTTAGTACTGTTTTATATACATCCATTTATCCTCTATTATCCACTGGCATATATGAGGTACTCGAGTCTAGGTGATCTTCATAAATCTGCTAACCCTATTTCACTCTCCTCATGTCTCCCTACCCCCCTGATCCCCCAGTGATCTTTTATCCCTAAAGGGTTCTGGGGGTACATTTACGATCTACATGTTGTATACACATTGCTGATTAATTCTAAATTTTGGCAAATGGACATAGAGGTAACTTATGAGCTCAAAGTCTTCAGAATAGAAATTAGCAAAACTTTTCATTTTATTTACTGTGTGTAATGCTGATATTGGCACTGACTGTATTATGGTAACAAAGATGATGTGATTGTTTTGCTCAAATTCCTCCCATGATGTGTTAGAACTGAGAACGCTGAAGGGTCATTACAGATTAAAGGAGGACACCTCAGAAAGGTGCCACATACAAAGGGCCCAGATAATAGAAAGAGACCTGCAACAAACAGTGCCCTATCATTAGGCAAAGAACCAAACAAATAGCATTAATAACAACAAAAGAGTAGAAATTATAAAATATACAAAAAAACAGACACAAAGATCACCACCACAGGAAAATTCAGAGAAAAGGGAAATAGGGCAAACTGAAACTCAAACACCAGGACTCTTGGAGATGGTAACTAAAGCAGATCTAGTAAAATGGAAATCAGAACTCATCTCTGTGATCAAAACAGAGATACTGTCCATAGTGAAAGACATCATTAAAGAAGAGATCAGTGAGATGATAGAATCCAGATAGCACAAGCAATGGAACCTTTTAAACAGCTTCAGGCAGAGCTCCAGGGTGTGATGAAGGAGAACGAAAGCTTGTGCAGTAGGATGAATGAAGCAGAGAACCAAATCTCAGACCTAGAGGACAGCATAGCAGACAATGAGCAGGAAGGATATAATCTATGGAAAAGAACAAGGGACCATGAGAAATTAATCCAATAGCTTCTAGATGACTCAAAGAAAAATAATATAAGACTGATTGGAGTCACTGAGGAAGCAGGAGACAGTGTAAAAGACATAAAAAAGCTATTGTCAGAGATAACAACAGAAAACTTCACAGGAAAAGAAATAGACATACAGATAAATGAGACCTATCGGACTCCAAAAGGCCGTGACATAAAAATATCTACACCTAGATGTATAATTATCAAGGTTCCAGATGCACAACAAAAGAATGAAATACTGAAAGCAGTGAGAAAAAGGAAGAAAATTATCAACAAAGGGAAGCCCATGAAGATCACAGCAGACTTTTCAACACAAACACTCAATGCAAGGAGAGAGTGAAGGGAAGTATTTCAAGCATTGCAGGAAAACAACCTCCAACCTAGACTGTTGTATC
>PVIC010036084.1:0-18774 GCA_004025085.1 Thryonomys swinderianus
TCTTTCTTTCTTTCTTTCTTTCTTTCTTTCTTTCTTTCTTTCTTTCTTTCTTTCTTTCTTTCTTTCTTTCTTGTTTTTTAATCTGTAGTAGATCTACTGGTATCTATTGAAAAGAGTTGAATCATTTCTACAGAAATCAAAATAGCCAGGAACAGCCATTCAGTTTTCAGTTTACCCTATTCCATCTTCTGGGTTTCACTTTTTTTTTTTTTTTTTTTTTTTTTTTTTTTTTTTTTTTTTTTTTTTTTTTTTTTGAGACAAGGTCTCACTTTGTAGTTCAGGCTGGCTCTGAGCTCACTATGTAGCCCAGGCAAGTCTCAAACTCAGCAATCTTCTTGCCTCTGCCTTCTGAGTGCTCGGATTACAGGTGTGAGCCACCACACCCAGCGCTGTGGTATGTGGTATTGATTGCTGGTGGGTGTGAGTCACCACGCTCAACATTGTATGTGGTTACTGGGATTGAACTCAGGACCTTGCGCTTGTGAGGCAGGCACCAGAACCACTGAGCTAAATCTCTGGTCCAAGGTTTCACATTTTTATAACTAATACCATGACTTTACATGATAGCCCAGACTTAGGGTCTCTGGAGAGGTGCTATGATTAGCTTGTCTATTTCTCATTTATACCTACTGTCCTGCAGAAGGACCTAAGAGCCTTTTTTGTGTATGTGAGTGGTGAATTTTATTGTATTGTATTGTATTGTATTTTATTAGTATGTGTTGCAGTACAAAATGAATACATACCTTATGGTGATTTACTACTACACTTATGTAACAATTTTAATTTTTTCTTGTCCTGCTCGCCACTACTCTCTGCCCACTCCGTTCATCTTTTGATCTCCTTTTATTTGAGAAAGTTGTTTCGACTTCATACTACCTTTCTTTTTGCTATTTGTTTATATTTTGTTTTTCATATAAGAGAAACCACTCAGTATTTGAACTTACTGTTTGATTTATTTCACTTAAGATTATGGGCTTGGGCCGGAGGGTTAGCTCAGTGGTTCTGGCGCCTGCCTCTCAAGCGCAAGGTCCTGAGTTTGATCCCTGGTAACCACATACAATGCTGGGTGTGGAGACTCACGCCCACCAACAATCAATACCACATACCACAGTGCCGGGCGTGGTGGCTCATGCCTGTAATCCCAGCACTCGGGAGGCAGAGGCAGGAGGATTGCTGAGTTTGAGGCTTGCCTGGGCTACATAGTGAGCTCAGAGCCAGCCTGAACTACAAAGCGAGACCCTGTCTCAAAAAAAAAAAAAAAAAAAAAAAAGATTATGGGCTCAAAGTGCATCTAATTTTGTACAAATGACTCAAGTTTAACCTTCCTTTTAGCAGATTAAGATTCCATAGAGTGTAGCTATCACTTTTTCTTTATTCATTCATCTGGGCATATCGGCTGCTTCCAAGATTTAGCTGTTTTAAATTGTATGGCTGTAAACCTGGTTATGTATGTATCAGTGTAATATATTTTTAACTCTTTCAGAAAGATATCAGGAAGAGGATTAGCTGACATCTCTCTTTCTCTTTCTCTCTTTCTCTTTCTCTCTCTCTCTTTCTCTTTTTCTCTCTTTCTCTCTTTCTCTTTTTCTCTTTTTCTTTCTTTCTTTTTCTTTCTTTTTCTTTCTTTCCTCAATTGATTTTATCCAAAACTATATCTGGTTCCAGAATAGTAAATGTAATTCTGGCCAACAAGGATATGATAGAGGATATCTCAATCTCCAACTTAAAACTATACTACAAATCCATTGTGATAAAAACAGCATGGTACTGGCAAAGAAACAGATCTGAGGATCAGTGGAACATACTAAAAGATCCCGAAAGAACTCCAGACATATTAAGCCACCTCATTTTAGACAAAGGAGCTAAATACCCTCTTCGGAGGAAAGATAGCCTCTTTAACAAATGGCAATGGAAAAACTAGGATTCAAACTGGCAAAGACAAAAGCTATTCTATCTCTTTCCCCATGCACTAAACTAAAATCAAGTGGATTAAAGACCTAAATATCAAAACAGAAACACTTACTCTGCTGGAAAATAGGTTAAGTAGAGCTCTTGCACACACTGGCATAGGGAAAGACTTTATGAGGTCAATGGAATTTCTAGTTTCAGTTTTTGAGAAATCTCAATTCTGATTTCCAACACCCAAAGTGATTTTTTGATGTAAAGTGGTAAAAAAGTTGTCATATGAAGCATACTATGAGAAATGTTGGAAAGATATATCCTGTGAAAGCAGGAAAGATATATCCTGTGAAAGCAGTTGTTATAACTGAAAATAATAAGATTACTCTTATGTTCCAGGTTTCTAGAAATGTATCTATACTAGTTCTTATTCCTACCAATAATGCAGAATTGTATCTTTTTTATTAGCATTTGTTATTTTTTTTTTGCTTTTTGGAGACAGGGTCGTGCTTTGTAGTTCAGGCTGGCCCTGAGCTCACTATGGTGCCCAGGCAAGCCGCCGCGAACTCAGCAATCCTCCTGTCTCTGCCTCCCGAGTGCTGGGATTACAGGCGTGATTCACCACACCCAGCATTATATGTGGTAACCGGGGATCGAACTCAGGTCCTTGCGCTTGCGAGGCAGGTGCCGGAACCACTGAGCTAACCCTCTGGCCCCTTAGTAGATTTTTCAACTAAAATCATAAAATAAAGCTTGTTCTTGGGCCGGAGGGTTAGCTCAGAGGTTCCGGTACCTGCCTTGCAAGTGCAAGGTCCTGAGTTCAATCTGTGGAAAACACATACAATGCTGGGCATGGAGACTCATGCCCACCAGCCATCAATACCACATACCACAGTTCCAGGAGTGGTGGCTCATGCCTGTAATCCCAGCACTCGGGAGGCAGAGGCAGGCAGATTGCTGAGTTTGAGGCTTGCCTGGGCTACATAGTGAGCTCAGAGCCAGCCTGAACTACAAAGCGAGACACTGTCTCAATAAATAAATAAATAAATAGATAGATAAATAATAAAACTTGTTCTTGAATGTTAATATTTAAAACAATGAAGAAAATGTGATCAGTTATATAATTTTGTGTGGTCAATACAGAAATGTTTGTAAGTTGTTCAGATAAATTAGTATATTTCTGAAAGTGAGAGGTGAGATTATCTTAAGCGAGGGTCATGTGACTTGCCTGATATTACAGAACTGCATATCTGCTGACTGCATGTATACATGTAGCATATTTTGAGGATTTGATTTTACCCAATGAGAAAATCCAAAAAAAAAGTCTAAAGAATTGAATTGTCCTGCAAATGGTTTACCTGACAATTATTGAAAAAATAAGATATAATTTATATTATACCTAGATTAGGTTAATCTTTTCTATCAATAATAGAATGTAGGGCTGATTTCAAAAACAGCTAACTAAGATGCAGTATCCTTGCAACTTACCCTGTAGGACTTGCCACAGTAGTGTGGGTGAACATAACAACACTTGCTGAAGAAAAAAATATAAATTCTCACAAAATGATAAATGGACAATTGAGGTTTTATGATATTTTTCTTAATGTTAGGTGACAATAATGTTAACTTGAAAAGTGTACAAGTGCTACTCAATTCCTATTTCAAATGAAATAGCTAGAGAACTTAAAATAATGTGCTATTCAGGTTTGATCTTTTAAAATAAACAAGTCACCAAAAGTACTCCAAGATAATTAAATGGGTTGATTTGTTCTGTGGAATTGTTAAATCTAAGCTTAAGGACACTTATAAAAAATAACTTTGACCTTATGATACTTCATTTTTAAAATTTCTAATAGTAATTATGTAGAAGCACCAATTTCCTCTTACTGCTAGTCTGAATTTCTGACCATAAAACCATACAATTTAACACAAGTGAATGTTTGAATAGGTTCTGTTTCCTAGGGGACATGGAGGAACACTGAGCTCATCCAAAATGGGATAAAATCATCAAGATTCATACAACTAATTCAGGTTAGGCATGCAATTCCATTACAAATGGAGATTATTGTCCAGTGTACTGGGAAATCTTCTCTACTCATCTTGATTCTCGAGGTATTATTAAAACAATATCTGATCACTATACTGAGCTCCAAAGTTGACATAAACTGACAACACCCTTCTCAAGTAAAGTAAAAATAAAATTATAAATGAATATCAACAATTTTCCTGTATACCAGGCACTGTACTAGGCACACAAGTTACCTCTCTTTCTCAACAAGGCCATGAAATGAGTAATTCTTTGCTCTTCTTATAAAGATGATTAGAAGTATAAGCACCATCTTTCCCAAACTATGAGTCCTAAGGTAATACCAGTGAATGGTAGAAGATAGAAGAGTCCAATTCTATCTGCATCAAATATCCTTTGAATTTTCTCCATTCCTTCTTCTGTCAATTCTAGATTTTCATTAATATGAGGACACTTGTGAGAAAATATGTCATTTTCTTCCCAACATGCTTCTTTATTCCTAACTTTAAGCTAGTTTACTTTGACTTCAAAATATGTTGTTCAATTATTTTAGTCTTCTTAGATTTCTCCATTTTGTAATAATCTTCTTGCCACAGTGTCATTAGCTTTTGCTCTTCTTCAAAAAGTTACTACAGTCTCATCATTCAAAGCCAGCAGAATGCCAAAGCCATCAAACAAAATATTTTTGCAGTAAAACACTATATAGATCAAGTTGATATGGATGTCCATCTCAATCAATATCACTTGAGCCCTGGTGCTTACCAAAATAAGCTACACTCTGTGAAATCTATCTTCTTTACCACGTGTTGAACTGCCAGTAGCAGATGTTTTTATCACTCTAAGTGCAACAGTGCTTTTCCTTTCTGCAGATGAATGTAATGAATTTAATAATATCACAATGCCAAGCATGGCTCATCAGTCATACCTATGATGTTCAACTAGAGTCTTACACCATGTTCTTGACATGTTTCTCTTTTTGCAGCAAACATGATTAAGGAGGTTAAAATGTGCACAGTGGGAGCCATACTTTCCTATTACCAGTCTTTGTTGTTTGTGTAATATCTTTCTCATTGGTAACAACAAGAAACCACAAAGATCATTATATTTTCTAAATTGCCTACTTTGCCTAAAGGTGTCTGTTTTATTAGTGAACTTATTAAATAATTGCTTTTAACTGATAATTTATTTAATGGTAATACTTCTTTTCTTATTTAAAACAAACAAGTGGTTACTCCATGCTAACTGCCACAAATGAGTATTTATGTGATGTTTGGTTTGGCTTCATTCTGTTCAGGGCCTATGTTTTGTACCTGATGGTGTCTAACATTAGGGAATTTTTGCTTTCTATAGAGAGGTGTACAAGAATGTAAGATTTAGGATTGTGAATAGCTTAATAATTCTCTCCTACCTCATATGAATTGACTGCAAGTACTTGAAAGGTGCTTTCAATTACTTTGAAAGTTCTTGGGCTTCTAGTATGCATAGAGAATAATGTTTCTAATAGTTCCTTATAGAGTCCTATATTTTATGATTAATATCTCACTTGTAGGCATTTTTATGTTAGTTCATGTATAATATTTATTATTGTAATGATAAATAATGTAAGTAAATAAGTTCATAAAATTATATATATTCATATATAAACATAATTTTATTTTACTAATAAATAAAATAAATTGCAGAGATATTAAAACTTCTAAAGACACAAATATAATATATTTTGGAACAAAGAATAAAGCCTATGACTATTTTATACTAAAACATCAAAGTAAATTTGGCACAATCATAACAGACCTCAACATAATATTTACCTACAGATGTATAATATGAATGCTTAAAAATGTGATAGAAGTGATCTAATAATTTTTTAAATAGAGAAATATCTAGAAAAATAAATATTTTATGACATGCTATGCATTAGCTTGAGAAAACACAAAATGTCACTGGAATTTGAAGGAAGTAGAGACCATATTTGGGAAAATTTACACAGAAAGAAACTTTATAGGTTAACCTTAAAAACTAAGTAAGATTGCAAAAAGAGGGACTATGGAGCATATACAGACTTTCCAGACAAGAAAAGAACTTAATAAGTTTCACCAAAGGCTAATTTCAATAATTTAAAGAATATTTTCATTTCTCTGCACTGTAGCATGGCTCATCTAATTAAGTGCTCTTTAATAGTGTTTTTATTAAAAATCATAATAGAGAAGAGAATCTCAATCCACTCTGTATGTGAAAGAGATCAAGATAACAACAACCTCCATAACAACATTTCCAAATCCAGAGAGAAATGTAAAATTTAAAAAAAAAAGCTATATCTTTATGTTGGGAATGAGCTAATACTTAAAGCACTCTAAGAATTTTAGAGATTACACATAGCTACATAGGGCCACTGTGTTCTTGCCTGGGCATATCTGTGAAAGTAACTGGAGAGTTAGGTTTAATGTCTGCTACTTATCATAAGGAGGAGAATTTAGTAGTCATCTATTTTGTCTACTCAGACAGAATCACTTTCATTATCCCTCTCCTGTAACAGATCCAAAGAGATTCATATTAATTTCATTATTCACTAGAAGACTCAGAATCAACCACTTTACTTTCTTAAAGTGACACATTTAATAGATTGCATCATAGTTTAGCTGGAATTTTTATTAAGAAAATGCATGTAAGAGTTTTAGATTGCAAAGAAGGGAAATATAGCATCTTGAAAACACACTGGGAAGATACTAAGTGTTTTTGTGTGAGAGGGATTCCAAATTAGAATTAACCTAGCACCTCATTTAATATCTATTGCAATGCACAGGTACAACTGCCTTCCCACACAACAGTGGAGAAGGGTTCCTGTGGTCAAAAACTGAAACCTTGCTGGGCGTGGTGGCTCACGCCTATAATCCCAGCACTTGGGAGGCAGAGACAGGAGTTCGAGACTTGCCTGGGCTACATAGTGAGCTCAGAGCCAGCATGAACTACAAAAGTGCGACCCTGTCTCAAAAAAACCCACAAAAAAACAAACAAAAAAAAAACTGAAACCTTTTGCACTAAGTTCAGGAGCAAGACAAGGATGTCCACTATCACCACTCCTGTTCAATATAGGGCTAGAAACATTAGCCTCACCAATTAGACAAGAGAAATAAAAAGAATAAAGATAGGAAAGGAAGAAGTTAAACTGTCATTATTTGCTGATAACATGATACTATATCTAGAAGATCTTAAAAACTCAACCAAAAGGCTTCTAGACTTAATCACCAAGTTAGTAGTATAACTGGATACAAGGTCAATGCTTAAAACTCAATAGCATTTCTATACTCAAATAGATTATTGAGAGAGACCTTGGGGGTCAGTTCTTATAATAACACCCTAAAAATGAAATACCTAGGAATCAACAGAGGAATCTAACAGAGGAGGTGAAAGACTTCTACTCCACAAACTATAACACTTGAAAAAGGAGATTGAAGAGGATATCAGAAAATGGAACGATATCCCTTGTTCATGGGTAAAAAGAACCAACATCATCCAAAATGGCTTTACTCCCACAACTACTATATAGAGTCTCTCAAATCCTGATTGAAATCCCTACAACATATTTCACAGATTTTGAGAAAACAATCCAAAAACCCACCTGGAATCACAAGTGACCTAGAATAGCAAAAGCAATTTTTTCCTGATAAATTTTTAATTATCTTTTCAATTTCATGGATTGACATTGGGTTATTTAGAATTTTTAAATCTTCTTGATCTACCCTTGGTAATCTGTCCATTTCCTCTGTACTTTTCATCTCATTTGAGTACAGATTCTTAAAGTGGGTATTTGTGATTTTCTGAATTTCTGTAGGATCTGTTGTGATTTTAACTTTTTCCTTTTTAATTGCATGGATTTGAGGCTTTTCCTTCCTTTTATTGATAAATTTGTGATACAAGGAAGCCAGCCTATCTCCTGATCTGCTAGATAGTTGAAATGTGAGTTCATGTTCTTCAAAATCAAAGAATGAATTTTAGGAAAGATGAGGTCTAGAGTAGGAAAAACTTTATTGAGAAAGAAACCTCTGCCTAAGAGAGACAGAAGACAGACGAAAATGAGCTACCCACTCACCTCAACTCCCAGGGTTTTTATGGCGCAAACCACCAGGTGAGGTGGGTTTAAGGTGGGTCAAAATTACAGTAAACCAGTAACAATGCAAGTGCAGTAATTTTGGTAATATTGGTACAATGAAAAATCACAAAATGGACAAAGTCATAAACAATAAGATTGCAACAAGTATAATTGCTTAGATAATACTGATAGAATCAATATCTTGGCCCTGCACCCAGAGACAGTTACCTACTTAGAATATCTAACACTGATGTTTATCCTAGGAGACTGACACCTACTTAGACTATCTGGCTGCTGCCTACTTAGAATATCAATCACTGCTGTTTATCTTAAGTAGTTAGGGTAATTCTTTCCTCCTGTACTTAGGGTAGGTCTCTCTGACTGTCCTCCATGTGAGCTTTTCCGGGGTCAGCCTGTCTTCCTGCAAATTGACTAATAGCTTACCTATCTATAACACTTGGATAGGAATTTGTCAAAGTTTTTAATCTTTCAAAAACCTACCTGTTGATTTAAGGATTGATTATATTATTTTCTTAGTCAGCTGTATTAATTTCTCCCCTGATCTTTATATCTTCCTACTTCATATGAGCTTTGGGTTTAATTGTTCTCCTAAAACCTTGAGGTTCTGGTTTAGGTTATTTGAGCTCTCTCTGTTTTCCTGATGTGGAAATTCACTTAGCCATTCAACAAATGCAAATTAAAACAATACTAAGATTTCATCTCACCCGAGGAAGTACAGTGCTTATCAAGACATCAACCAATAACAAATGCTAGGGGGACAGTGGAAAAGCAAAAACAAACAAACAAAAATCACACTGTTGATGAAAATGTAGCCTAATATTATAAGCACTGTGAGAATCAATGTGAAGATTCCTCACAAAACTAAAATTAGGGGTTCTACTTGATTTATTATTCTCCTTAATATCTTCTCGATCGAAGTAAAAGCATCATACCTCAGTAGATACATGCACATCTATGTTTATAGCAATATAGTTTGTAATAGCTAAATGACAGAAATAACCCAAATGACCATAAACAGATGAATGGAGAAACAGTGTGAGTTTTGTTGTTGTTGTTTACTTTTTCTACAGTGGTCTGCTCTGCAGTAAAAAACATTAAACTTAAGGCAATCCTAGGAAAATGGGTGCACCTCAGGATCATGCTCTGAAGTGAAATAAATTGGATACACATGTTCAAATATTTCATGGTTTCTCTGGTATGAGAAAGGAAAAGGTACATAAGAACCAACATATGTAATAAAGATTATGCACTAGGAAAAAGGTGTCATATGGGAAGAGAAACAGAAAGAAGGAAAGGGAAAATAAACATAAGAGAAAAAGAAAAAAATGAAAACAAAATTTTTATAAATGAGGGGAAGATAGGTTGAAGGGAGGGAGAATAATAGAAAAAAAGGAGAATCAAGATATATCATGTATAAGTGCAAGTTCCTTATGATTAATGTGATCGTGATGTATATCTAAAACCTAACAATAAAATTAATTAATGGAAAAGAAGTAAAAGGAAACACATATTACAGCTGATACTGCCCATGACACTGAGAGTAAGCAGAGAACTGTGCTTTGCTTCATGCTAAGCACTGAACAACAGCAGAGCTTGATTTCCTGGATTGGTGGTCAACAAGGAAAATGGTGCAGCAACATTTTACACCCAAAGCTGCTCTGTAGTATAGGAGAATAGGAGAGAACTGAGGCTTTTACTTCAGGAGAGAAAGAAGAACAGGGGTCGTTTTTTTTTTTTTTAATATCATGCCCTAAATGTTGCTTTTCCTCTAGTAAGATGACAGCACGTTATTGTAGAAGCTGACTTCTATCTGACCTCTTGTCTGGCATCTTTAGCACTTAAGCTTTCTCTCTGTCAGTTCATAGTGGTCATAATGTTGTCTTCAAATACACAAACAACAACACAAGCAGCAGGAAAAATAAAAAAAAAAACAGCCATGCAACATAAGAATAAAACCAGTGATATAGTAAAAATATTTAAAAATTTTAGAAACAAAGGTTATATATCTAGGGTGGAAGGGTGGAAGGGGGCAGGGGAATGGGAAAAAAATAAGAGTCAAGATACAGCATGAATGTAATCATAATGTATACTTGAAATGTACCAGTAAAAATCAAAATCTCACACACAAAAAGAATTATAGTAGCCAATCTAAAAGAAATGAAAACTGTAAACTAACAAATAATTCAAAATGCTAACTTTATTGGAGCTCACTGAATTGCAACAGAACATAGATAAATAAAAAATTCAAGGAAGTAAGTAATAAAATTGGGAATTTTGTAATAAGATACAAATTATGAAACGGAAACAAAAATAATAGAACTGACAAAAACAATAACTCATTTGAAAATTTCACTATAGCAGTTCCATAGTAGGACTCATCAAGCAGAAAAAAGAATCAGTGAATTTAGAGTTTGGTTACCTGAATTGATCCATTCAGAAGAGCAAAGCAAAACAAAACAGAAAATTGAAAAAAATAAGGAAAGCTCAAAAGATTTCTGAAATATCCTCAAAATAATAAATGTATGCATTATGGGTTTTATAAAGGAAAAAATTTCCATCTAGACAGCAAGGCAGTATGAATAATATTGAAAGAGAATCATTATTCATAGAGAGCATAATTATTTATAGAAAACACTACAGGGAATTCATCAATTCACATGTTTGTAGAATTAAAAATCAATATAAAAATTAATTTCTATGTACTGGTAGTGAACACTGGAAATGAATTAAAACCCCAATCTAGTTGCCTCACAATTAAATAGTATTTATGGATAAATCTAATGCAAATTAGTTTTATAGTGAAAACTGAACAATATTAATGAGAGGAATTATAGAGCACATTACTAGATGGGGAAATGTACTATGGTTGAGGATTGAATCACAGTATTATTAAGGTCTCATTTTTCCATGCATTCATGTCTACTTTACTTCAATAAAAACCAATAGAATGCTTCATAGAAATTGGAAAGATGACTTTAAAATGTACATAAAAGTGCACAAGTAAAACTAATTTTGAAATAGATGAACAGCGAGGACTTACCAAACTGAACTTGAGACCCATGAAGCTATAACCAAAATAACATGGAATTAGCCTAAAGAGAATCTATGATATAGAATAGGGACTGAATAAATACATGTGGACTAAGAGGATTCCTTGACTTTGTTAATTAAAAAAAACTGACCCATTTTATTTACAGCTATTTGCCTAAAAAATGCAAAGTGTGTCCCCTTAAATACACTTCCACAAGAATGCTCATAGTAGCTTCGTTATAGCTAACTGTGGTAATAACACTAGAGAAAGTTCATGAAATTTCTGTGACACAGTGTTGAGTATATTGTGCCATCCCTATTCTTTGTTCTGTATCAAGAGATACATATTTCACCTAGAGTGTTTTATCTGCTAAAGACTGACAGATTAAATCCATACATGTCCTGGGCTTTTTTTCTGAGCTTTTAAAAAATAGATGTGAAGCTTTGGGAACTTCCCACCCTTAATAAATAGGAAGACTACAAAGACTCAGCACCTTTGGTTCAACTTGGGATAGTCATATAAGCTCTCTGAGCTCCAAGGATCACAACAAGATTGGTGGAAGCTTTTGCTGTGAATCTGTCTTATGGTATTTTCCATCTGTACAATCCTTCCTTAATCCCTTCACAATTTGTTGTTGAAGAGATTATCCCAAATGAACTTCGTATATGCAGAAAAATCCCTGACTCTGTTAAGCCTGGCTTTCTCAGTCACTGTGGCATATTAGTGGATGACTGGATATGAATTGTATCAGCCCCAGGTTCAGATGTTATTTGTTAGTCAATTTACAGCAACTCACTGAGCAGAATTGGAGCCAGTGATCCTTCCTAAAAGCAGAGAGAATGAATAGTGTGAAGAAGAAATGGAATGTTCAGCATTTCTAATCTACTCTACATTTTCATGTGTCCAGTCTTGGTTTGCTGTTTTCAAACTTTGCATTCACTTTGGTAATCCTACCATTTAGCCAAATACTTTGCACTTTTCCATTTCTTATTATCAATATACAAATATAAAACTTAAAAGAATGTTTACTTATTGAGATCAATGCAAAACAATTCCCCAAGAAATGATATAGTTACATATCTATAGTATTGAAAATAATGACTTGGGAAGGGAGATGCATTTCAAGGTAAATATAAAACACTTTCATATAAAAACTATGAACATATGACATCAGAAGTTTGTCTAGATAGAAACATTCTATTACATATAGGTGAGAGATTGGAAATTGGGATGAAATCACCAAGTAATTGCAATGATGGGGGCATATAGAACTTTTAAATTTACAGAACTTAAAAAATCTGGTAATTGAAATACACTGTCAAGTGAAACAAATGCTTGGGCTTGCCACTCGTACTGAAACTTGTTGGATATTCAAAAAGGAACAATGGGTTTTATTAAAGTTGATGAAGTACTCTTGAGGATAACTTCATCAAACATAATATTTACACAAATGCTTAATCTTTAGCGTTTGCTGATTAACAAGACTTACAGGGGCCACCCCCTCACTTGGCATTTGGAGTACCTTTACCACAGCTAATTTGTACTTGTTTGTCTGTTGCTTTGTAAAGTATTTTAAAACCATTTATATGTGTGTGCACTGTCAACCCAAAGTAATTTAGTTTCTCACACTCTATTTTCAAATGTAACAAATGCTTATTCTGATTTGGTTTAATAAATATGAAGCATCATACCTACTCTTGGTAAATTTTTATCACACCTAACTTTTCTAGTAATTTTTTTTTTTTGAGACAGGATCTCACTTTATAGTTTAGGCTGGCCCTGAGCTCACTATGGAGCCCAGGCAAGCCTCAAACTCAGCAATCCTCCTGTCTCTGCCTCCCGAGTGCTGGGATGACACATGTGAGCCACCATGCCCGGCACTGTGGTATGTGGTATTGATTGCTGGTGGGCGTGAGTCTCCACATCCAGCATTGCATGTGGTTTTCAGGGATTGAACTCAGGACCTTGTGTTTGTGAGGCAGGCGCCAGAACCACTGAGCTAACCTTCTGGCCCCACTTCTCTAGTAACTTTAAGGGATAGGTAAATAGCTTTCTTTACCTGATTAACAAGTCAGGAAACTGAGGCTCATTAATTTAGATGGTTCATTAATTTGCTCAAATTCACACAGCTGGTAAGATATTGAGTCAGAATTAAGATCAAGAAGTATTTCTTCTTGCCTTACTGTCTTGCCCTCTGTCACTTTCCCCATGTGTTGAAAATCTGTTATGTAACTGAAAAATCTTAAGGATGTCAAGGAGTGAAAAAGAACTAGTTATTCTCTACCTCAGAAAACCACAGCATTTTAACATTCCATTCACTACGTTTTTCTCTGTTCAAAATATAACTTAAATTTTCCCCAAATGGTCTCAATTTGATATAATATATTAACTCATCCAGAAGGTGTGTTACCTTCATATACTAAAGAGCACTCTGTGAATGCCCTGCTTTGTCACCTACTTATGTTACAACCACAGTTATAGTTTTAATTTTTTATTTCTGAAATAATGCTTGATTTGGGAAATCACTGAAAAATTTAAATGGAGTTTCTAAATAGTATTTTATTTAATGTTATCTAATTTAACACTATCTAAATGGAAATTATTACACAGCATAGTACAGTTTAAAAAATAATTTTGATTGGTAGAATGGTGTAAATATTGCTAGGGACTTTATTCATAATGGACAGCTTTTCTCACAAGTGATTTCTTACAATATAAGGTCTCTCTAGGTCCCATCTAGTATATGGCACTGTCTTTCATTATCAGGTTTTCTGAATTTTCTCTAATCTATGAAAATTTCATAGCCTTTTTTTCTTTGATGACTTCAACACCTTTGAAGTAGACCAGCCAACTAATTAGTGGCATTCCCTTCAATTTAGATTTGATTTTTTTTCTCAGGGTTATTACTGAAGTTGAATATTCATTTTTATAAGAATACCTCAGAAGTGATGTATCTTACCCAAGAGACTATGCTAAGTTGTGCATGATGTCAGTATGTCTTATGTCTAGTAAAGTTGACCTCAGTGATTATAATAAAATTACTTTTGCCCTTTTGTTCTCTGAAAATATGCTATTTTCCTATTTATTTTTAAGAGTATATGAGTAAACGTTTCTCCTCAAACTTCAGCTTATTAACTTTATATCCATCAGTGGTTGCTACCCAAAATAATTATTACTCAGGCATTCTAATTATGTTTTGTAGGGAACAGGGAAAGGAGACATAACTAGAATGTCTTTAGATAAATGCTAGTCTCCTGTGAGTCTGAAAGCGCAAAGCAAATTAACTAATATATAGATACAAATGAGACTTAGAGAAGAAGCTGAGCTTGGGCCTGATCCATGCTATTCTAGGCAGCAAAGATAAAAGACTTGAGCTTGCAACTCTTTTAGTTAGTACTTTAGGAGTAAGTAATATAACAGATCACTCAGGAGCCGGCATATAACAGGTGTCTCAGAGGACAGTAGTTTTGGTACATCAGGAGAAACAAATGTAACAGATCACTCAGAGGACAGTGGGTTAGTACATCATAAAATAAGGAGGAATTATGTAGATCAAGGTCCTAGGTCTTCACCTGGTAGGTTCTGCCCTAGAGCATCACAGTATGTGAGACCACTGGGCCCTTTGTTGTTACAGGAGACAACAGTAGGATTGCTTTTCTACTTTCTTCTTCCTTCAGAAATAAATGGACTTATTTATAAGAGAAAATTATTTCTTATCCATCATTTATTTTTCAATAATGATTTATTGAATTTTGGTAGATGTTTTGCATTTAATTAATTTTGGGTTTATAACCCTTACTAATAATTATTGTTTTGTGGTCCAGAATATTCTGACCTGGACCATAAGAAGGATTTTTAAATTGGTTTCCTCTGATATACCCCCCTCCATATTTATTTATTTAAACATATATTTACAATCTAGAACCATGATACTTTAGATTATTTGCTAATGTTTCTTCCCTGACCTCTTGAAGAATCACCTAATCAAAATTGCTTTTATAGTCACTGACTTAGAAACTAAGATTTAGAAACCCAGTACATGAAATGTTCAATGGTAAAGATTTCTCCCTGCCTCTAGGCATTCTTCTTTGACTCAGCTAAAAATAGCTTTTACCAATTATAAAGAATGAACTAATACCATTTTTGGTTTCTTTTGAGACAGGATCTCACTTTGTAGTTCATACTGGCTGTAAGCTCACTGTGTAGCCAGGCAAGCCTCAATC
This sequence comes from Thryonomys swinderianus, assembly GCA_004025085.1. Classification (NCBI taxonomy): domain Eukaryota; kingdom Metazoa; phylum Chordata; class Mammalia; order Rodentia; family Thryonomyidae; genus Thryonomys; species Thryonomys swinderianus. The sequence continues at coordinate 15,291 of PVIC010036084.1, forward strand.
TCACAGAAATTATCCTGCTTCAGTCTCCCGAGTGCTGGGATTATAGGCATAAACCACCATGCTTGACATTGTGAAAAATGAACTAATTCTGATACGTTCACTGCTTATCAAACATTAACCATTCATTTTAGCTTTATTATATATATTTTAAACAGCAAGAGTTTTGGCTCTAATTTCTACTATAAATTTACTTAGTTATTTTCATGTAAAGTCCCTCTGTTAAAAAAAAACTGCTGCCGGGCGTGGTGGCTCACGCCTGTAATCCCAGCACTCAGGAGGCAGAGACAGGAGGATTGCTGAGTTCGAGGCTTACCTGGGCTCCATAGTGAGCTGAGGGCCAGCCTGAACTACAAAGTGAGACCCTGTCTCAAAAAAAAAAAAAAAAAACCTGCTAATTTGTACATGTGTCAAAAGGAATTTTCTCACTTAAAAATGTGTGTGTAATCTATTCTGTGTTTAGTCTTACATTTCCCAATCAAGGTAATGTTTTCTAAATTTATATAAGCTCTTTATTTTCTATGAACTCTTTCAGTGTATTATCTTTATTCATTTGTAGTGTATTTGGTCCATTTGACATAGTTTATACCTATTCTGTGTCCTCCTCACATCTTATTTGATCTTTTAAAATTGGCAAAAAGTTAAATGACTGCAATTAATGTTTAAAAGAACATCATGATTGTATACTGTTCACGTACTAAAATGAGAGATAGAGACCAGGACAGATGTACACTCCCTATCTCTTGCCATGCAATCCCCTTTACCTGACACAGTCTTTGAAATCAAGAAAGTTATCAGCAGAAATGAGCCTTAAGACTCTTTAATTGTGAATTAAATAATCATTCGTCTTCATAAAGTTATCCAGCTTCAAGTATTTCATCATAGTGCTCCAAAATGGACTTATACAGAAACATTATCATGATGACCAAGTGACACCTGAATCTACAGAATTAAAAAGAGACAGAACTTGCATCAGAATGGAAAAATTCCTTGCCACACCAGGAAATGTCTGGTTTTACTAGCCAAACTAGGTTTACACTTTGTGTTAATATAGACTGTTGTCTATGATTATAAATGTTTCACAATTATGTTTAGCTCTGTTCCAACAGCTTCTCAGCTACAATCCAGGCTCAGTGAGGTTCATCGTTTTAATGTGGCACATAGTATTGATTTGTAAAGTCTTTAATGATTGTGCCACAGCATAATCAACTACAGGGAGTATAAGAGAATCTGAACCCTGCTTAATTAGCAAAGCCTTCTCCTGGAGTCTGTGAAATGAAAAAACTATACTGAACTGAGCCAATCAACTATCTAAGTGGCAACAATTCATCATAAGTGAAGCAATTCTTGGAATGGAAACATTAAGAATGATGTACTCTTTGACTCGAAGCCAATCAGAGGTATCACTCTTTTTCACAAATGAGAGAAATTAAAAACACTTATGTTATTATTTATATTGCCAATTATTTTAAGACAATTTACTTTAGAAATCTTAGTTCACTATAGTTTTCCTCAAAACACTGTCATAAACTTGTGCTGCAAAAGGAATAGTAATTTGAAGGTTTCAGAATAACAGTGTCTTTCTTTGCTTTATTAGAGATGAAATAAAAAAAGAATACTGGAATATGGCATTTAGAAATTTTCCTTCTCTGCATTAAGAAGTAATAGGTTAATTTTCTCAAATTGTTAATGTTGATGAGATTTATGTATCTTGATTGTGAAGGAAGGATTGCAAGATATTAAATTTAAATGGAGAAGTTGGGTTCTGAAAAAATTAAAATTGTAATTAAGAGTGCTGCCATAATTTACCGCTTTGATCCATACTGAAGAGATACACAGTTATCTGCATTTTTCTGCCTCACCTGTTTCTCAAAAGATACCAGATTTTCTCATCACAATTGTGCTTCACGGGAAGGGTGTGAAGATAAGTGAGTTACGATTTGTAAAACACTTTGAAGTCAGAGGTGCTATACTTGATGATAGTGAGAAAATAGAAGGAAAATAGGTGACAACTTGCTGAAAAAATGTGTCATTGTCCATTTCTGGACAACTTCGGAGTGGCTCATATTAAAATCCTTACCCAAAGGTTTCGAGGTCTATTTGCACAAAGCAGGATGCTGAGTAAAGCAAAGGCATGTTAAACACCTTTCATATCACTCTTTGAAAGTGACAGCCACAGCACAATGGAAATAAACAAGGTTATATTGTTATGCTGACATAGCTAAAGCAACTGAAAAAAAAAAAGAACTTTCCATAACAAAACAGAGAAGATGCTACTTCTCTGCACACACTATAAATCCAGTGGGTCCCTATGTGTCATTGGCCCATTTTGTGAGGCTCACATCTTGAAGGGCAGTTTTACCTGTCTTAGTTTCCAAGTTAGAATGGAGAGCTAAGTCATGACTCTTCACTTTATATTTACTAAAATTCACTAAATCTTAACACGTTCCCTTTAAATCTTCACAAGTGCTAGAATCTTTTACCTCTGATCTACAGCTTTATCATAAATGCTAATTCATATTCTTCCTTCAGTTTTATCTACCTTCCTGAATTAGAGTTCTCCAAAGAAGCAGAACTAATAGGACAGAATATATACAGCCAAATATATTAGGAAAATTCCCTCCAAAGACTGTGGAGACTGAGAAGTCTTAAGGTCTAGCACTTGTAAGCTGGAAACCCAGGACAGTGAGTGGCATTATATCGCCTGTGTCTGAAGGCCTGAGAACAGGAGAACTCGGGATGTAAACATCAGTGTGAGAGCCCGAGATGGGTTGTCCCACTCCGGCAGAGAGTGTAAGCTCTCCTTCCAGTGTTTCTAGTCTACAGGCTCTCAGTGAAGGAGACACTGTCAAGTTGCATCACAGAGAACTTCTACACTAATGCGCCCACCAAATGAAATGGCAAAACAAACATTTTCAGAACACTCTACAGTATGAAACTGTGTTTAATGGAATCTCACACAAGTTATCACAAATTTAATAAATCATATGCCTTTAAGTTTACAGTGCACCCTAAAACCTGTCACCAAATTCTACTGGTCTACATGTGTGACTCATATATAACTTTATGTTTTTTTCTGATGTCATTCTTCCCAAGAAAATCTTTACAGTGTTGCTTTTTGGTTAATATGTTCACATGCTGAAACTTTAGGATCATTTAGGATTATTCCCTCTTTGCTCTTCTCTCTCAGAAGCTTGATCTAAGTTGAGGCTATCTTGGTAACAGCAAGGAATTTGCATTTACCAAGGTGGTCAAGCTTTGTTAATTTTTCATATTTATATTGGTTCTTTTCCTGTCCACAATATATACTACTTTCTTATTTCCTGTTATTTTATATGTGTGTGTGTATATATATATATATATATATATACATATTTAAAATTACTCTTGTAAGAATATTAAAACATTTTCTTTCATGTAAGTTTTCAGGTCTAAGGTTTCCTTTTTTCATAATTCTTTCTATATAATAATATATTATATATATTAT
>PVIC010036085.1:0-18740 GCA_004025085.1 Thryonomys swinderianus
TAGTTCAGGCTGGCCCTGAGCTCACTATGTAGCCCAGGCAAGCCTCAAACTCAGCAATCCGCCTGTCTCTGCCTCCCGAGTGCTGGGATTACAGGCGTGAGCCACCACGCCTGGCTCTCTTGATAATTTTGAATAAATATAGACAAGTGTTTTACTGTCCAGCTCTATCTTTAAATATATGTCAGCAAAAGAATCACGCGTTACATTACCTTATATCAGACAAGGTTAAAGTTAATTAGGTTATAGTTTGTCTTAGAGTAACTGCATTTTAGACTGGCGGCTCCCTGATGAGATTTTGGTATTTTTGGGAAGAGTTCCACACATGGCTAATCCTATCAAAGTTATTTTGATTCATGCTAGCTCTAGTCTATTATGATATTTTGACATTTGTCTTCTACTCACAGGGGTGGGGTAATTACTGCTTACTGAATCCTGTTCTTCCTTACACTTCCTCCAAACAGCTCCTCCGCTATATTGAGGCTGAACACATTATGATTTGTTTTATACACGGGCCATTTAGAAAGCAGCTATGATGAGATTAAGGACAGTATAAGTGGAGTGACAATTCCTTCATTCATAGTTGTCTTTCTTATACTTCGCAGTACAGGGAACAGGATTCTTTATCCTTTTAAATATTCAGTTCTGTATTGAGCCGATTCTTTTGTTTTTGGTTTTTGTTTTTTTTTTTTTTTTCTGGGGAGGTAGATATCAAATTCAGGACCTTGCACTTGTCAGGGAGGTTGCAACACCACTGAGCTACATCCCTAGCTTCTGGAGTCAATTCTTAATATGTAGAATGAAGAATAGATATTCTTTTTTTTTTTGCTTTTTGGAGACAGGGTCTCGCTTTGTAGTTCAGGCTGGCCCTGAGTTCACTATGGTGCCCAGGCAAGCCGCCGCGAACTCAGCAATCCTCCTGTCTCTGCCTCCTGAGTGCTGGGATGACAGGCGTGAGCCACCACATCCGGCATTGTGGTATGCGGTGTTGATTGTTGGTGGGCATGTCTCCACGCCCAGCATTATATGTGGTTACCGGGGATTGAACTCAGGTCCTTGCGCTTGCGAGGCAGGTGCCAGAACCACTGAGCTAACCCTCCGGCCCAAGAATAGATATTCTAACAAATTTAAAGTTTTTATGTCTTTCTTACTTCTTCTGCAGCAAGTAATACCAGTTTTTATACTCAAGCATAACCTCCCTACAAAATTAACTATTTCAACTTTCCTACTTGAAGAATGATTAAAAGTAATTAGTGTCAACATAGTCTTCTATCTGTTAAGTAATGGATTCCTGAAGTAGTTTTTCAGATTTTTTGAAGCTTGATTCATTCACTCAAGAAACATCCTTATTGAGTGTCGACTCATGCTAGCCTTGTTCTTTATCTCAGTGGTCAAACAGTGGACAAGACTAGCTGACTGGAATGATCAGCCTTCACTGGGTTTACAGTGAGTACAATTTCAACTATTAAAAAAAAAAGCAAATTGATTTCAGTGTGTCATTCTCAGTCCAGTTTTAGGGTCTCTTTTACCTGTCCAACATTTTGGTACTGGCTCGTTCCAGCTTCTCTAGTATCTGAGGAAGTTGGGTGTCATCATCATATGAACCTCCCCAGCCAAGAACTCGTGCAAGGTCATTGCCTGTGCCCAGGGGTAATACTCCCAACTGACACTATAAGAAAGTGCAAAGGAGAGACTTTCAGACATGTTGCAAATTAGAACCATTACATTTCTGCATCTCTTTGGCATGTATGTTAGCATGCATTCCTATGAACTAGCAAGAAAAAGAACTTGCACTTGCCTGTTTATTCAGGTTGAGCTTATCAATTTCTGACAAAACCCAACCTACACTTCCATCTCCTCCACAAACAAGAATCCGGAAATTGTCAAACTTCTGAAATAATCTTAAACTGAAAATAAAATGGATTTTCTGTTAGTATAGTAGAAATCACTTTCTTTAATTCTTCTTTTTTTTGAGACAGAGTCTCGATTTATAGTTCAGGCTGGCTCTAAACTCACTATGTAGCCTTGAACTCAGCAATCCTCCTGTCTCTGCCTCCCAAGTGCTGGGATTACAGGCATGAGCCACCACACCTGGCACTGTGGTATGTGGTACTGATGGCTGGTGGGTGTGAGTCATCACGCCCAGCATTGTATGTGGTTACCGGGGATCAAAATCAGGACCCTGCGCTTGCAAGGCAGGCACTGGAACCACTGAGCTAAATCTTCGGCCCCACTTTCTTTAATTCATTGTCATTATGATTTCATTGGCACTTTCATTTCTAAATTAAATGTAAGAACTTTTATAATGTATTAATTAAACTATCAAAATTAATTCAATTTTTAACTCAAGAAAACAATCATAAGAAAGCAAATTATAAGCATAGAGACAAAATTAGAAGCAAAGGGGGTTGAGAAGTGAGAAAATAAATGAAATGGAAGCAGAACGAAAAGTAAAATAATATGGGATAATAAAAGTAGTGATTTTCTCTTTCCATTGCAAGAATGTTATTTCTTTAAGAGTTACAAAGCAAGGGAAGAAAACTCTGGATGGGATGCCACTGGGCTGCATCGAGTCAGCGCATAGACACTTCCAATGCTTGGTAGCAGATGGCCTTTAGTACAGTCACACTCCTTTGCCCCACCTTCCCTCCTGGTTTGAGGCCAATCCTCTCACTTCTAGCTCCCTTCATCTCAAATTTGACAACTCCTGAATGTGTCTACATAACTTCAAGTGTTGTGAAAAATCTGAAAAATACTGTAGAAACCATCTCAAGAAATTCACAATGACAGATCCTTAGAAACTTAGCAGATGAATGGAAAAAATAAGTACCATGATTGTGAGAGGGGACTGGGATCATAATTTAGTGGTAAAACACCTGCTTACATGCATGAGGCCCTTCATTCACTTCCCAGCAGCAATATAATTCAGAAGTAAAAACAAAGATAATGGAACTATGAAGAATTCTACAACAAATGTGTTAGAAAGGGGGGCAAAATAATTTGAGAACAGAGAAGACAAAGAAGAGAAGAGAGGCTCCATCAGGAAATGCAAGAATGCCAACAAGAAATGATGGGGTGTACAAGTGGCAAAAAAAGAGCCTGGGTAACATCCATGGGATTAGATGGCCTGACACTCATGAGGACACAGAAGAACCAGGGCAAAAGATCCTGAGGGGACAAATGTGACAAGAGGCACAGAAAGACTGACAGACACAAAGAAGACAGAAGAAAGTGCCCAATTATGAATTAACAAGGTCATTGGAACCCATGAGAAAAGGCAGGGCAGAGGCGGGGACCATACAGAGATTGAGAGCCCCTCTATGAGATGACAAGTATGGCTTCTTTTTTTTTTTAAGACAGGGTCTCACTGTGTAGTTCAGGCTGGGCCTGAGCTCACTATGTAGCCCAGGCAAGCTTCAAACTCAGCAATCTCCCTGCCTCTGCTCCTGAGTGCTGGGATTACAGGTGTGAGCCAACACACCCGGCATCATGCTATGTGGTACTGATTGTTGGTGGGTGTGAGTCACCACACCTGGTATTTCTGAATGTGGTTACCAGAGATTGAACTAGAAACCTTGTACTTACTACACAGGTGCCAGAACTACTCAGCTAAATCTCCAGCTCTACAGTTTATATTTTTGTATGGCTTCTTAAGAAGTTATACACATAGCCTAAAAAGGTAGGAACTGTCTCTCAAGGTACACTGTCCCTCAGTGAAAACATGATTTAATTTTTTTCAGATTTTAAGTTATATGACATCATAGAAAGATGAAAAAGTACTCAACCAAAGTTGTTAGATGTAAGGTACATTCCAAATTATTTTCTAAACAAATTTTAGAATTTGGAAATACAGTAAGAATTTGGACTTCATATAAAGAAGATGAATAACTATTGTGTTAAAACTTATACTCAGAAATGGGGTATGGTGTTACACTCCTGTATTACTGGTACTTGAGAGGCTGAGGCAGGAGGATCACCATGACTTGAAGGCCAACCTGGGCTATGTGAGGGTCAGTCTGAGCTACAGAATCTCTCGAAGACCACAAAAAGCAAAACAAAACAACTCACAGAAGAACAAAAAAACTTTTACTCAGAACTTTGAACAAGGGAGGAGATGGAAGATAGACACAGCAATGTCTAGAAGAATCTATAATTTTTAATAGCTGAGAAGTTAGGCATTTCATCCCTAATGTCACTTTTTTTTTTTTTGAGACAGGGTCTCACTTTGTAGTTCAGGCTGGCCCTGAGTTCACTCTGTAGCCCAGGTAAGCCTCAAACTCAGCAGTCCTCCTGCCTCTGCCTCCCAAGTGCTGGGATTACAGGTGTGAGCCACCACGCCCGGCACTGTGGTATGTGGTATTGATTGTTGGTGGGCGTGAGTTGCCACGCCCAGCATTGTATGTGGTTACCAGGGATCGAACTCAGGACCTTGCCCTTGCGAGGCAAGCACCAGAACCACTGAGCTAAATCTCTGGCCCCCTAATTCACATTTTTAAAAAATAAGATTTATCAATAATGAATTACCCTAAATGAGGACCTCCATTCATTAAATCAAACACCTGAGCCGGATTTAGCAGCTGTTTAAAACGACGAAGGAACTTTACTCCCTGATTATCTCCACTCTTAGAATTGACAAAAACCAACAGAGGACTAACACAGAATGAAAATGTTGCTCTACAGAAACCTGCAAAAAACAAAAAAAGTACAGAATCAGCACATATATCTTCTTTCTTATATTATTAATACACAATTCAGAAAAAAAGATAAATTCATAAAGAGCTTATTTATTGTTGGGACATTGAGTTAGAATTTAGCCTCCTTACTACAGATAGGATTATCACCTACATACATAAGAATATAGCTTATCTTTCAAAAACATACCTGAAACTGAGTACAGTGGCACATACCTATAATCCTAGCACTCTAGGAGGCTGAGGCAGGAGGACTACTTTCAGCCTGAACAACTTAGTAACTTTGTCAGACCTTGTCTAAAAAGTGTTTGTTAAAAGGAGTTGTGAATATATCTCAGTGCAAAGGCCTTGGATTTAATCCCTACACACACACACAAACACACACACACACACACACACACACTCTCTCTCTCTCTCTCTCTCTCTCTCTCTCTCTCTCTCTTATTATTTATTACTCTATAATGAAAAATTATACCAAAGCTGGCAAAAATACATTGAGGATATTACCTGTTAACAATACTTAATTAAAAAACGAATCACACTTTTTAAATTTACATTTGTCAAAGAATCCACATGTTTATTAGTATTTTAAAATATTTTAACTGCTATTTTCTGAGGCCTGAAAAAGTATTTAAAATTTATAACAAACAAAAGTACTTTGCTATACTGAAGACTGTAGATAGAGCTACCAAAAGCACAGGTGAAAAAAAAAGACTTTTTTTTTGAGAGTGGTCTCGCTTTGTAGTTCAGGCTGGACCTGAACTCACTATGTAGCCCAAGCAAGCCTCGAATGCAGCAATCCTCCTGCCTCTGCCTCCCAAGTGATGGGATTACGGTGTAAACCACCACGCCCAGCACTGTGTTGTGTGGTACTGATTGCTGGTGGGCATGAGTCACCATGAGCCGTACTGTTCTATGTGGTGACCAGGGATGGAACCAGGGACCTTGTGCTTGCTAGGCAGGTGCTGGAACCACTGAGCTCAATCCCTAGCCCTCCAGTCTTTTTTTTTTCTGTTCCAGGGATCAAATGAACTCAGGACCTTGTGCTTGCGAGGCAGATGCAGTTCTTTGAGCTAAAGTCACATCTTTTATATACTTATATCTAAGATATCTACCTGAAAAATTTATACAAAAAGCTTGAAAAGCATAAAATCAACACAAGAAAATAATAAATCATGTAAGACCTTTTTAATGTGGCTTCCTTAGAATGAATTTATTTCTAAGAGCAGGGCTATTCCCTAAACCAGTGCTACAGGTTTCCACAGTATTTACAGACAAAGAAGTTGAAAGGCTGGACAGAGTGAAGGCATTTATAGGAACACAAATGACAGGAAATAAATTTTATCAACAGTGCTACTGTTCACTTATGGTGAGGAAAAAAACGTAATCTTTTTAGATTGCACTTCAATCTAAAACAGAACAACGATCTGTTTTTGTTTACTGAAATGTCAGATCTTGAAATCTTATATATATGGTCATTTCACCATATGACCATATATATAAATATATATCAATGTGTGAATAGCTATGTTAAAATAGCTATGTGAATACCTATGTGAAAAGCTATATTCCACTTAAAATACTTCTAAAAATTAAAATGTATTACTGAGCAATTTAAGGGGAATCATCATATAAAAATTGATCAGAGCCAAGCATGGTGGCTCACGCCTGTAATCCCAGCACTTGGGAGGCAGAGGCAGGAGGGTTGCTGAGTTTGAGGCTTGCCTGGTCTATATAGTGAGCTCAGGGCCAGCCTGAACTACAAAGCGAGACCCTGTCTCAAAAAAAAAACTGATCAGAATAACCTGTAACATATTTATTCCAGGAAAATAAATGTGCATATCAGCATTAAATATAGCAGAAACATACATACTTACACTACTGTTACATACCATCAGAGTCAGTGCTGTTCAGTGCAATTGGAGGTATAATAGATACTTTACACTGGCCGAGTGGACAGACAGGGTGGTATAAATCTTTGCAGGCAGTATGTACCTAGTATCAAACAAATAAATCTTCAAGAATTATAAAAACAAATCAATTTTAGCTATGTTATAAGTTACATTTACAGCTTAAACCTTCTGGATCAATGGTATCACAAAATGTTGAGTAATTCATAAGTTACTCTAGCACAATATGTATACTTCCAAGGAACAGACTAGGCATATTAGGGATAGGGATTTGACTTGAGTTGTGAGCCTGTTTGTGTAATTGTCTCAAGTAAGATAGGAAAGAACAGAAGAGAGAAACACACACACACACACACACACACACACAAAGAGGGCAAGAAAGGACAGAAGGAGTGAGAGAAAAAGGGAAAAACTTGGAGCCAAGCACTTAGCTCAGTGTTTGGCATCTGCCTGGCAAGTGCTAGGTCCCAAATTCAATCCCCAGTAACCACATATCACAATACCAGGTGTGGTGGCTCACATCTGTAATCCCAGCACTCAGGAGGCAGAGGGAGGAGGATTGACAATAGTTCAAGGCTAGCTTGGGCTACATAGTGAGTTCAGGGTCAGCCTGAACTACAAAGCAGGACCATCACAAAAAAAGAAAAAAGGGAAAAACTGAAAAGGGGAGAAAGAGATGCTAACCAGTGCATCAATATCATGTCCATGGAACAAACTGATGGCATCAACCATATAAAAATTTTCACTGAAATTTAAAAAAACTAAAATGCGTAATGTGCCTGTGTTTCTTCTGCAGTGAACTTATAACTTTCAATTACATTTTTGGGGCACTCTATAAGCACACTAATGCCTCTTTCCTCAGCTGGACTGCTGCTCTGTATGGAAAAGGAGAGATATACATTAAAAGCTACAGGGAACATGCTGTGTGGAAACAAAAACTTTCAAGGTCACTCAAGACACTGCATAGTAAAAGGAGGGCTAATGTACCACGTAAGAAGAGCCTGGTTATCTAGAATTCTTTCTGTATTTACCTAGAGAATTTTTAAGTGTTCTCACCACCAAAAGCAGATATTTCCTGAACACTTATTTTATATATCTTTATTTCATTAGTCGTCTAAGAAAATTGGCATACTAATTAAACTTCTATTTATTAAAACTTTTGAAAAGGGTAACCAAAATTTCATAGTGATTTTTATTCTATATGATAACCTAATTTTGATCATTTTATTATGATTTATAATAATTAACAATACAAATGCCTGTTAGAAAAATACTGTGCATGAGTAGTTTTAAAAGGAATCTAAAATATTTGAGAATCTTACAGCAAAACAGAAAGATATTTACAATAATACTAAGTGACAAAAGCTGAAGATAAAATTGTATCTTCAGTGTAGTAAAAATTATGAGTTAAATCACTAAGTTTTGGAGCCATGGCCTTTTGGGTTTGGGTTTTTTTTGTTTTGCTTTTTCACTATTTTAAGCACTACATAGCCTGTTAGGCTTTTTTGTTTTTATTTTGTAGGTTATTTTGTAATCTTGGGGAACGAGTACAGGGGTGCTTTATTTTTGAACTATCCCCCCAGCATTTTTACTGTTTACTTTGAGACAGAGTCTCCCTAAATTGCTCAGGCTAACCTTGAACTTGTGATCCTCCTGCCTCAATCTACAAAGTATAGAGGATTAAAGGTGCTTGCCACCACCCTTGGGTAGAAACTCATTTTTTTATACATTTAAAATTTTTAAATTTTTATTAGTATATGTTTGAAATACACTATAATTACATTATGAGGAACTGGTACAAGTACATAACACATTAATTCTTTTCCCCTTCCCCTCCGCCTACTTTATTTTTTTGCCAGCAACAGATTCATTTACATATTTTACCTTTATCAAGTTAATTATGATAAACAAATTAATAGCTAGACTAACAGGGCAGTTATAGGAAGTCAAGGTACAGTTTTAGTCATGCTGAGCTACATTAACTTTTTCTATCAACTGTCTTTCATTTTGTACTTCATTACATGATGAGTTTCTCATATAAGAGAAACCATGCAGTATTTATGCTTGTGTGTCTAATTTACTTCACTTAACATAAGGATTTACTTCACTTCACTTCACATTAACATTTACTTAACACCTGAAGGTACATCATTTTCCTGCAAATGACACAAGTTCATCTTTCCATATGGCAGAGTAGAAGAGAATGCTAGGAAACAAAGTGCTAGGAAATGTGAGACTAAGAAGAGGTCTCACAAGGCAGATGGTGACAAGAAGTAGCGTGTCTAACACGGCATGAAGCAGGGATAAGGTCATGACCAAGTGAGATCTGAGTTTGCCAGGAGAAAAATGACAGAAGACACTCCAGAATCTCCCTGTGCACTACCTGTAATACCAGTAACATTTTACTTGCCCAATCTTCTTAAAGTTAGAGGTGAATAGAATGAATATATATAAAAGCTGCTAACTCCTACTGTTAAAGTTAATAGCATTTAATCACTTCTCGGCCTTTTGGCTAAGATCAATTGTAAAGTTAATAGTGTTTAAAAAGCATTGAAATGCATACACTGCAGGTAAGGACAATTTATAGAAAGCCTTTCTAAATAATTCATCTCACAAATGATATGTTTTATTGCAGAGGTTAGAAAAGAACAGCTGAAGCTCTAGAAATAAAGAAACTCCAATAAATAAATGTACCATTAATAAAAATAGTAAGAAATACTATCAGTGCTTATCCCTGAACAAAGAAACAGCAATATGATTTAAAAACATAATGGGTAGCACTCCTTTTAAATGAGAATGGCAGAAGAGGCCTTTGGGGGTTAGGGATATACTCAGAGTCCAAACACAGACACCCATTACAGCCTATGTACTCTGAAATAAAAGAAACAAAAATCAACAGATCTGTGGCAAGTAAGAGGAACTGATAAAGAATAACAAAATTATGAGCACAAGGAGAATCATATTTACCACAGACTCACATTATATTGTATGTCTCTTCACTTCCATCTTGCACAAAGATGGTTTCAAATGTTTATTTATATAGTATAAATATACATGATTGAAATCACATCAGTGCATAGCTTACTAGACATAGGGCTGCAACAAAATTCTTTTTTTCTTTTTCTGAGACAGGGTCTCACTTTGTAGTTCAGGCTGGGCCTGAGCTCACTATGTAGCCCAGGTAAGTCTCAAACTCAGCAATCCTCCTGCCTCTGCCTCCTGAGTGCTGGATGACAGGCACAAACCACCACACCTGGAACTGTGATGTGTGGTGCTGAGTGCTGGGATTAAGGACTCATGCAGAGTCACCACACCCGGTATTGTGGTATGTGGTTACTGGGTATCAATTTGGGACCTTGAGCTTGCCAGGTAGACACTGGAACCTCTAAGCTAAATCCCTGGCCCCAAAATTCTATTTTTCATGTCAAGTAAAATCTGGAGGCAAACCAGGCAAGGGCTCTCTGTGCATAAGAGGAAAACAGGACTGAGGACAGCAAACCTCTGCACAGGGAAAGCAACAGAAAACAGTACAATCATGGGAAGGAGACCTTGAGAAATGTAACAATTCTAAACCCTCACCATTGTTTTACACCAAAGGCATCTCCAATCTTGTAGACGGAGGACACTGCCACATGTTTTGTCGCAGACAGCACACTTGGCACTCACAGGCAAGTTGCCTTCCAGCCATTGGTGAGGCATCACAACCTGTGGGGCATGAAGAAAAAGTAGTCAACGTGAAGACTGTGGAGGATGCCACTGGCCCTAAAGAGAAGACACACAATGGTTGCTCACTCTATGGACTCTAAAGTACATATCAGTACAACATTCACTCATTTATTCTCACATTTACTGAGCACCTATTATGCTTGACCTTGCTAGAACACAAGGACAAGTAAGACAAAAGATCTCCCCTTTGGGATCCAGGAAGAGGACTAGTTTAGGAGAAAAGTATGATCACCAAAAGCTACCCAAGACTTGGAAGCAAGAACAATGAAGGCAACTCTGTGAAAGGAATGGTTAAGAGAAGACCCCAAAATCTGAAGAGTGAACATCTCTGCTGAACCTTAGAGGTCCCAGAGTTCAGCAGATCAGAGTCTATATATAACACCAGTCCAGCCCAGCGGTCACTCCTAAACCCCACTCATGACCAATTTCCTTTAAAATGTAAGAGCTGAGGAAAGCTATGAAGCAATGAATCAAAAATTAAAAACTCAGAATCAACGGTCTATTTAAATCTGATTAAAAACACTCTTGCTTAATTATCACTATTTCCCATTCTCGCTTATTTGTCTGTCCTTGTTTTCCAAAAGAGTAGAAAACCAGAGGTAGAAGGATGAGGCTGTGAGACCGAGAGTAGCTTACTCCATCTTCGTCCTCCATGATGTCCTTCCCAATGGAGGCAAGGGTTGTCCACTTGCAGTTATTTGTTGCCCGCACAGCACATCTTTTATGAGCCTTGAATTTACATACTAAAAATAATAAAACAAAATAAAATAAAATAAGCCACCATTTTAAAGTGAACAAGTTATTTTACAACAAGAATTAAAGGACTCACAGCACAAAATTTTAAAAGAAGACTGGAAAGGAGGAAGGAACACAAGAATTTAAAAAGTTTATAATCTAATTTCCAATGATGGTTAATGGTTTTTTAAAAGTTAACATGACATTGTGTTTATGAAGTTCTTAGAAATTACAGACTTTTACTTAGAAGAACAGAGATACAATAAGTATAAAACAATTTGTTTTTTGAGAAGGGGGAAAACCATACACAAATAAAATACAGTGTGCCAGAAACATGCCATTTCTTAATCTAGGTACAGATCACATGAATGTGCTTAATCTGAGAAATTCAACGAGGTGTACACTCCTGATAACTGCATTATCCTGTATGTATATTTGTATTAATAAGTTTGGAAATATCAGTAAGACAAAAATAATTCAGAAGAATTTTGAAGTGCAAGAAAATGACCAGTCATCATGGGAAATGAGTTGAAGAGGGCCACAGAGATAGCACTGGCTTTCAAAAGTATTGCATCGAGAAGACTATATTGTAAATGTAGAAGAAATGATAAAATAATGTTGCCATTATAGCCTTCTCTCATTCCTTCTAGCTATAGTATCATAAAGGAGTTAATAAATAGATAAAAGTAGTAGAAAAGAAAAAGCACATCAATGAGAAAACAAATAAACCACAGGTTCATTGAAAAATGAATCATCCTTTTGAAAACCAAAAGTGGATTACTATTAAATACGTTCATCTGTCTAAAAATACAAATCATCCAAGCATTAGTGGACACAAATTGTCCAAGTATTAGCAAGATTAGTAGACACATTCGGTAAATTTCTTATAGAGTACAGTTACAAACTTCCACAATTTATTTGATAATAAAATAATTTTATTGGATATATTCTTATTTAATTTTTACAGTAATTCCGGGAGGTATAAAGATAAAGAAAAGAAACTAAGCATGTTTCATGCCTTCTGCTGGTAACCATTTGTAATGGTGCAAATGGAACAAGATTTCCCTACAGAACCCTGGTCCTTTCTGTTCCTTACCACTAAACTGCATTATCAGAAACTGATGAACATTACAGTTAACACAGATTTTATCATTTAAAATCAAGTAAAAATGTAACTATTGTTTATCATGAGTTATATGTAAAATTGCCTTAGATATTTGTGTACTGGTGTTGAAAAAAAACTAGTGTTGATGTTACATATAGTTCAAAAAGCAATACACAACACTTCATACCTCATCACCAGGGTACAAAATTAAACCTAAAGAAGTTTTAGGTAATTATTAATGTATTTATCTTTGATAGTTATTGTTCTTAAAATTAAAAGTGACTCATAATTCCTATAGTGAAAACAATAGTATACGACTTATTCTTAGAAAGCTTTAAAAAAAATTAAAACAATGACATTGGGGTTTGGGGTGTAGCTCAGTAGCAGAGAATTTGTCTAGCATGCATGAGACCCTGGGTTGGATCCCTAGTACTGCAAATTAAGTAAGAAATGAGACGATATTTATTTAAATTAATCATAAATAAATATCCCAACAGAAATAACAATCAGTAATTTTGCCAAAGAACATAAACTGTCCTGACTAGAGGATTCTCCATTATCAATCAGAATAAACACTATAAAACGTGTGCAAAGTTCAAAAAAATTTTTAGACGGTAGTTCCTTGTTCATTGGGGATGAATTATTATATTTGGATTAACGGTTCCTTCCAGAGGATTTTATGTTATCTTTCCCAGAGCAACAGTATTTTCCAAATTAGTCTTACGTGTGCAAAGCTCAACACTGAGCTACAATAAAACTGGAACATGCTTCCAGCCATGGCAGTATTTCCTGTAGGGAGTGTCTATTCTCCCCACTACAGTACAAAACCAACAGTGGCAAGACACGACTGGTGTGCTCCGGTACCTTCACAGGATAGGCCATGGGAAGTGACTCCAGAAAGACTCTCTCGGCACACATTACAGAAGGTGGGGCGAGCGTGGGAGCAGGCGTACCAGTTGTGCATCCCTGAGAAATGTTCCACATTAAACTGGGCCACCTAGAAGGGAGACATCAGGATAAAAGAGCAGAACAAGAAAAAAAGAGAAGAGATGCTCAACTATTTGGAATGTGTATATTGTAATGAGATAGCCAAACCTGTTACTTTTAACACCAAAGCATTTTAAGTAAAAAAATGAAAATTTAAAAAAAATCAACATCTCTGGCTTAAACCAGTTGCTGAACAGAGCCATACGTACTTTTTCGAGGGCAAAGTACTGCTTTAGTGCTTGGCTTAATGCTAATGATCTAAGAATAGAAAACAACCAGAAGATACTCTTTTACCTCATAAGGTTCTCTGGTCTGTACAGACTTCAGGGAGCTGATCCAATCTTCCATCTCTTTTCTGTTCTCAGCACACAGCATTAGCCGCCTGAACGGAGTGATTATCTGAAAGGGATAATTCAATATCATGATTGTTAATAACCAACAAGAGGAATTAACGCAAAACCTAATATCTTACAAGGCAATTCTATTTCCATCAGTCTTTGCAAAGAATATAAGAGTCTCAGTAACAGGTGAATTCTGTTTGCTGTGTATGATACAACATCCTCCAGAAAAGAGAAAATTTTGGAATTTTTTTCCTGTCTTTGATTTCATTACTATTCATTATCAGGGTTTTGTTTTGTTTTGTTTTATCCACTTTTTAAAGTGTAGGAACCTGCTAACCCACGCATTCACATTTTATGGAGTATATATCGAAAACTGACTTTAAATATACTTCACAGTAATTTAGAATTTAAAACTAATGCATGATTTCAATATAGAGCGTACTTTTACATAGAAATGCTATATTAAATGATTTTAATTGATTTTCTATGGTATCATGAAAATTCTGTTAATATATATCATTTCCACTGCCTATTTAGATACGTAGGTGAAAGATTTCTTTCTTCATTGTGTAGAAACCAACTGTATTACTTTTTAGTCTGATCAGGGAGGAAGCATTAGCATAAAAATCCTTTAATTGGCTTTAAGGAAGAAAATAATTGTGACTTTCATCTTTTTTTATGTTACTAACTAAAATAGGCAAACTAATTGTATTAAGAACCTTAAAGCACATAGAATGAAAACTTCAAGCTGTTTTAGGATAAAAACTGCTTCAAAGATTCTGAATTGACTTCAAAGAAGCCCTTATTTGCATAAAAATACAGTATTCTGGTAGCAACCATGAAGTTACTAAACCCTAAACATTTATTGCAAAGAAAGAATCATTTCTGTACTTGCAGAACAAGAGCAAAACATTGCAATCATAGTTAGAAACTACTTCCAAATAACATGACAGATTTATTTATACACCAAATATAAAACTTTCCCAGGTTAAGTAATAAATCTAAGTGTTATATTGCACTATAAAGCAGATTTCACAAGCCATGGAAAGGAAATAATCATTTGTTAAAAAAAAAGGAACCCTTTTTCAAAAGAAAGAAAATAGTGAGTCTACATCACTGCTATTGATCTTAGAAAATAAATCTGAATTTCCAAACAATAGAGAATCAGCCCAGTCTTAGCCACTTACCAGTCATTCCTTCCTCTCATGTCACTTCACTAGTTTAGGCCGCACTGTCTTTGCATGAGCCCAGAAGCTTTTACTACAACCACCAAACACCTGCACTTATACACAGTTAGCCAAAAGCCACGTGGTATAGTGACACCAACCACACAGCTTCTGGTCTTTGCTAATGTGCATGAAATCAAAGAGAACCTCACTTTTGCATTTTCTTTTGTTTTAAATGACCCTCTTTGGATAAAGCTTATTAGCAGTTGGTCACTTCTCTTCCTGAATAAATAGTTAATGTGAAAGGCAATGCCTCCCTCACTACTTAGGAGCCAAATGGATGCTTTATTGCTTCAAAATGTTTTTCTAGGACAGCTCATCAAATGTAGTAGAGAGGTACCATTAAATCATAATATACTCCTGGCTCCAACAGTTGGCACAGCATTCCAGAAATCTCCTAAATCACTGATGTTATCTGAAAAAGCATTGTCTCTTGTGTTTATTTATTTTTGGCTATTCTATATGGTGTAACCCATACGGAGTAACTGTATCCCTTTTATTATAGTTTATCTCAAGAAAAGTATATTCAAACAAAGGAGGCTATTTCATTCTTTCATTTTGTCTTTTGTTCAGTTCTAAATAAAGCATGATGATTGATGATTTTAACCATCTTTAATGCCTGTGAATGGAAAGGCTTAACTGTCAGTGTGAGTTCAGTGAACAGTGAAGAACGAAGGACAGCACACAGGTTCTGATTTTTCCTAATTGTTGGAACTACACAAAAGCTCTCAATTCAAAAGGATTCCTGCAAGACTCAGTCATGTAAATAACATGCTTAATGACATTACAGGTATACATTTTCTTTCTTTCCTTTTTTTTTTGTTTTTGAGACAGAGTCTTACTTTGTAGGTTCAGGCTGGGTCTGAGCTCACTATGTAGACCAGGCAAGCCTCGAACTCACCACAATCCTTCTGCCTCTGCTGCTGAGTGCTGGGATTACAGGTGTGAGTCACCATGCCTGGCACTGTGGTATGTGGTTACTGGGAATTGAACTTAGGACCTTGCACTTACCAGGCAGATGCTGGAACCACTGAGCTAAATCCCTAGCCCAAGGTATACATTTTCAATGTCTCATTTTTCATAAAAGTGTGTTTAAAAATACACAGTAATACCTATGTGTGGTGGAGCACCTCTGTAATCCCAGCACTTTGCAAGGGGAGGCAAAAGGATTGCCATGGGTTCAAGGCCAGCCTGAGCTACACAATAAGTTCAAGGACAGCCTAAATTACAGAGCTAGACCCTATCTCAAAAAACAAACAAACAAACTATAATAACAAAAATACAATTGCAAATAAAGATCATAATATATCTTTAATCAAAAGTAAAGTTTTCCGGGCTGGAGATTTAGCTCAGAGGTTCCAGTGCCTGCCTTGCAAGCGCAAGGTCCTGAGTTCAATCCCAGTAACCACATACAACAATGCTGGGCATGGTGACTCACGCCCACCAGCAATCAACCAGCAATCAGCACCACATTCCACAGTGCTGGGCGTGGTGGCTCACGCCTGTCATCCCAGCACCCGGGAGGCAGAGGCAGGAGGATTGCTGAGTTCGAGGCTTGCCTGGGCTACATAGTGAGCTCAGGGGCCAGCCTGAACTGCAAAGCGAGACCCTGTCTCAAAAAAAAAAAAAAAAAGTAAAGTTTTCCTGAGGCAAAAAAAAAATGCTGAAATTATTTTGATATAGAGGCTTTATGATTAATTATAATTAAGTCTTTGGTTATAAAGTTACAAGATAAGTCAGAATGAAAAAGAAATCCTTCACAAATCCTACAGCTTTGTGGTGGCAGTACTGAAATATCTGTGCAACATGCCTGGCTCAGCTAGCAAACTGCACATCTACCAGAATAATGCTTCTGTGCTAGGCCAACCATCACTGGATGCTACACTTGAAATCTCCTCCCTATCTATACAAGAAAGAATCTGCCTGTCATAGTTACTGACCCATGTAAGTACCATTCGTTAGCCAACGGCGCTATTGGTGCTCTTAGTTGCTGACTAATAAGACTGGATTTTCCCTAACTACACTCCATTACACTGCAGCATTTTCTCAAATTTTATTAGGAAAATACTGAGGGAAGAGCAAATTCTGCAAATTAGTTGGTTCTTGTTTTGAAAGCATATTTGAGTCCACTTCTTTATTACCACATTAAAGTAGAACATGACCCAGCCCCTTTCTCATACTTGGGAGGAGCACTGTACCTCAGGGAAGTATGACACTATTGGGAACCAAATCTGGGAAGCTTCTGGAAGCAGAAGACTTGTCACCTGTCTCAAAGGGTCTGAGGCTTACCTATCCTACAGTGTCCTTTAACTACTGTCCTACTTCATCTCCACTCTTAATCTCTGTTCCTATTATTCCAATATCTGAACTTACTTCAGTAATTAATTTTTTCAAACTATGACCCCTCCTCAGCTCCTGCAACATCCCTGTCATCTGTTCATGCATTCAGACATTTATTGAGCATGAACTAAATCCCAGAGCCAGGGAAAAACCACATGAGCATTGCCTTTAAGAATCTCAAAAGGAAGCAAAAAGTACATAAAGAACACACTTGTCTGGAAAACTGCCATATAAGACCAGGATGCAAAGGAGGAACACCTAAATTACTGTCAGTTTACACAGCTTCACATAATGTACAAATTCCATTAATGGAAGTACTGCTCCATTGTAAGAGTTACTAGCTTTTAAGGGTGGATCAAATGATACCACATGTGTAAGAATCAAGAATTTCTGGCAGACTGGAGAGTTAGCTCAGTGGTTCCAGCATCTGCCTTACAAGTGTAAGGTTCCGAATTTGATCCCTGAAAACCACATACCACAATGCCAGGTATGGTGACTCACGCCCACCAGCAATCAGTACTACACACAATACCAGGCATGGTGGCTCATGCCTGTAATCGGAAAGCAGAGGCAGGAGGATTGCTGTGAGTTCAAGGCTTGTCTGGGCTATATAGTAAGCTCAGGGCCAGCCCGAGCTACATATAAAGCCAGACCCTGTCTCAAAAGAAAAGAAAAAAGAATTTCTAAGTCTAGTAAAATGTATAAATACTATAAAACAAACAGAAGGCAATCTGCTATTAAATACAAAATTCTACAGACCAGCAATACTGCTGTTAAAACTTTATAAATGCACAGTGCAAAAAGGAAAAGGAGATGCAGTCAAGTATGAGCTATCTTCTAATTACAGATCATTTTAACTGCAATTTTTTTACTTGCTTGTATTTTCCAAAGCAAGTATGTAGTACCTTTGTAATGAAGACATTATTTAATATTTGTCTAACAGAGTTAGAATTTTAAATTTTGTCTTGTCCCTAAGCAGTTGTTAAACTCTGATGAACATAGTAAAATCAACTGAACAATGGTAGAGTGATTGATTTGGGGTTGAGGTTGAATCCAGGACTTCACACATGCTGGGCAGTACCCTGGCACTGAATTACATCCCCAGCCTTCATCTGGAAGGTTTTTAAAAATGTGAATGTATTTCACAAAATCTATCATACATTCTAGAACTCATTTACATCTACAGGTTCTCATACCAGAGTTCTAGAATGTATGATAGATTTTGTAAAATAGGAAATATTCAAAGGGAATGTGGTAGGGGAAAGTAATGAGGGGAAAGAAAAGAAAGAACATGTATATAGGGGGTGGGGGTTGGGGGTGGGTAGAGATATGGGGAAAACTGAGAATTAACTCATGTCCTATACTGGTACAAATTCCCCAAAGTTGAGTAAGATTGTGAACTGTATATAAAATGTACCAATAAGAATTCAATTTTATATATACACACACATACGCACACACACACACACAAATGATAAATAAAAAAACGTGAATGTACAAGCTATACTCCATACAAATAGACCTCAGGCAGTAATTTTTTTAAATCATCCAGCTGATTCTTAAGTGCGGCCAAGTTTAAGATCCAGTGTCCAAAGATACTTTATTATTTCCCACAACAATGTTGAAAGAAAGAAAGAGAGAGAGAGAGAGAGAGAGAGAGAGAGAGAGAGAGAGAGAGAGAG
>PVIC010036086.1:0-18743 GCA_004025085.1 Thryonomys swinderianus
CGCCCAGAGGCTGCCGCTGAGTGATAGTCACAATCAGTGCCGGCGTTAAAACAGCACCGAGATCTCAGAAGGTGACTGTGGCTCCCGGTTTCCCGTACCCAGCCTGGCCCATCCCCACAAAACTCCGCAACTTCGACAAGTGGAAACCTGCAGGATTAAAGAGAAGCAGGAGCCTGTAGCTATAGAACTTTATTTACCCAGCACATAAAGGTAATGTTTCTTTGTTCATTAATAGGGTCATTGTTTCTCTAAATTGGTTTGAATGAAATTTTTATGTTTTAATAAAATAATTTGTCTGTCTCGTGTTGACGGAAGGGCTTCGATTTCAGAGACTCGGAGAGTTTGCAAGCCCTGGATACCAAATCTGAGACCGGAAGTGGTGCTCTCTGCTCGGCCGTCCTGAGTGGTCAGAGTGAGGGACTGGAATGGAGAAAGCTCCATGCTCTTGGCACTGTCCACGTGTCCCTGAAACCTAAACTCTGGAAAGAAAGACACTGATTCACGTATTTTGTTATAGTGTCATGATAGAAGAAAAGAAATGCGTACAGCTGGATAAATAGTTTTATATTCAGGTACTTTTAAGTAAAAAAAGAAAAAAGAAAACTTTTCACTTTCAAAACATGACCCAACGATTTTCACATGTCCTTAGTGTGAACTATAACATGTCAAGGGTGAAACAGATGAGAAAACATGTTTCCCAGCTCATATGCCACACTGTCGTGAGAGAAATTATGCTGGTGTTTAGTCTATTGAATTTTATTTAGTTTTTTTTTTTTTTTAGGCTTTCGTTGTACACCACAGCTAAGGTCAACAAAAATAAATCAAAGCAAGAACAAAATTCAAAGTAATAAGATATGACTAAATTCCATGAAGAACTCTCAAAGAAGCCCTAGTATGTGATAATTAAGGCTTTATAATCTAACTCTGGAATGGCTCTTAGCATAAATTATTATAAATAGTAATTTATTTATTTATTTTTTTATTTATTTATTTTTTTTTTTTTGCTTTTTGAGACAGGGTCTTGCTTTGTAGTTCAGGCTGGCCCTGAGCTCACTATGGTGCCCAGGCAAGCCGCCGCGAACTCAGCAATCCTCCTGTCTCTGCCTCCCAAGTGCTGGGATTACAGGCGTGAGACACCACGTCCAGCATTGTGGTATGCGGTGTTGATTGTTGGTGGGCATGTCTCCATGCCCAGCATTATATGTGGTTACCGGGGATCGAACTCAGGACCTTGCGCTTGTGAGGCAGGCACCAGAACCACTGAGCTAACCCTCCAGCCCTAAAAATTATTATAAATAATAATTTAAAATAATATCTTCTGAATAATAATAATAATAATAAAGAGATTATTTTTATGCATAAAGGAACTGGAAATGGTTTTAAGAAGTTAATAAATATTTCAACTGCTCCTAATTCAGAACTCTTAATATTTTTCATTTTTGCATATTTTTGTCTGTGTCATGTTTGTTTTGGCACTAGCAAAAACTTTGAGATAATTACATCATTAAAGCTAATTTGTTTTTTTTTTTTGAGACAGGGTCTCGCTTTGTAGTTCAAGCTGGCCCTGAGCTCACTATGTAGCCCAGGCAAGCCGTTGTGAACTCAGCAATCCTCCTGTCTCTACCTCCCGAGTGCTGGGATTACAGGCGTGAGCCACCACGCCCAGCACTGTGGTGTGTGGTATTGATTTTTGGTGGGCGTGTCTCCACGCCCAGCATTATATGTGGTTACCGGGGATCAAACTCAGGACCTTGCGCCTGCGAGGCAGGCACCGGAACCACTGAGCTAAATCTCCGGCCCAAAGCTAATTTTTTTTTTAAATTTCCTGTTTTATATTGTTGAAATATTGGATATGTTTTACCATTTAAAAAAGTGTTTGGGAATTTATTCTATGCCTTCTGAAAATATAGTTTCCCAAAACTATTTTTATCTAATACTTTTAAGATAAACTTTAGGTCAAAGTCTTTAAAAGAGAAAGATTTAATAGTGACTTCTGCTTTGTTTTCAGTTTAAAGATTTTATGAAAAATGTACTGATATCAGCTGCCATGAAAATGTAAAATTTCCATAAACAGAGTCCACCAAAAATGTGTCCACAGTACCAGAATACAAAAATAATGGTTTTTCAACAAGTTGTGCTACCTTCGTATAGGGGACCCAGAGGATATTGTACATCACAGAACACCTGCTACAGTGCTGACTCTTAGAGAAAAATTAAAAATGCATGTGCAGAAATCTCAATGCCCAAGGTTACTCAGGCAGTGGTTTACCATACTAATAATTGCCTGTTAGCCAATGGCCAACTACTTGAGCACTTCCTGTCATTGTGAAGGCCAAAGAAAACTTGTATTAATCTCATGATGTCTCAACAAATGTAGTACTAAAATGTTTTTGCAAGTTGTCTTGAAGTATGTATACTGTTTTGGAGGACTCTATATATGAATGCAAATGAACAACATGCTAAACTGATGGAAGATCTCTCTATAGGGTAATTTCGGGTCAGGGATTGTGATGCTTTTAGTCTTGTTTTGTGGCCCATAATTTTTTTTTTGCTATTCTAGGTCTCTTCTGGTTACAAATGAATTTTAGGAATATGTTCTCTAATTCTGTGAGGTATATTACTTGCATTTTGATTGGAATTGGATGAAATATACATAATAATTTTGGGAGTATTTTCATTATGTTGGCTCTTCTTGCCCATGAGCAAGGGCTAGCTTCTGATTTTTCTGTCATCTTCAATACCCTTTTCAGAGGACTGTGGTCTTCAATGTAAAGGTCTTTTACATCCTTTGTGAGATTAATTCCTAAGTATTTTATTTTTTCAATGCTATTGTTAAAAGTGTGGTTTCTCTCATTTCTCTCTTGGTAAGTTTGTTATCTGTGTAAAAGAATGCTATAAATTTTTAATTGTTGACTTTGTATCCAATTACACTACTGAATTTGGTGATTAAATCTAGAAGTCTTCTGGACTTTTGGGGTCATCTAAATAAAGTATCATCTCACCTGCAAATAATGATGATTAAATTTCTTCCTTTCCTACTTTTTTTTACTTTTATCTCTTTCTCTTGTCTAATTGCTCTAGCTAATATTTCCAGAATTATAGTGAATAGGAATGGTGATGGTGGATGCCCTTGTCTTATTCCTGACTTTCTAGTGAAAACTTTCTGGTTTTCTTGCCTGCTGATTTGTCATAAGTGGCTTTTTTTGAGACTGAGATAAAAGACATGTTTTCCAATGTTCTGTAGGGTTTTTATCATAACTGGATGTTGGACTTTGTTAAAGGCTTTTTCTGTGTCTGCTGAGATGATTATATGACTTCTGTCCTTGGCTTTAATATGGTGGATTAAATTGATTGATTTGTGTATGTTGAACCATTCTTGCATTCCTGGGGTGAATCTTTCTTGACAATGGTATCTAATCTTGATGATTTGCTGCATCCTGTTTGCCGGTATCTTTTTCAGGATTAATTTGTCTTTCAAATTCACTATCACTATATTGAAATACAGTCTTGATTTCTCTAGACATATTGTTCTATTATCATGTAGTTAAAAATCTTGATTTTTAATTATTTTTTAAGAGATTTTCCCATCCAATCCTTAAAATAGTCAGGCACGCTGAGGTAAACCTATATTCACAGAAATCTGAGAGGATTTTTTCTTTTCTTTTTTTTTTTTTAGACAGCGTCTCACTTTGCAGTTTAGACTGGCCATGAGTTCACTATGTAGCCCAGGCAAGCCTTGAACTCAGCAATCCTCCTGCCTCTGCCTCTTGAGTGCTGGGATTACAAGCATGAGCCACCATGCCCTGCATTTGTGGTGTGTGGTATTGATTGCTGGTGGGCGGGCGTGAGTCACCATGCCGCACTATATGTGGTTACCGGGGATGGAACTCAGGACCTTGCGCTTGCGAGGCAGGTGCCAGAACCACTGAGCTAAATCTCTGGCCCTCTGAGAGGATTTTTAATCATGTAAAGAAACACTATCTCAAAATTTTAAAAAAGAAAAAAAAATTCTGGAAATGTAGCTCAAGGTAAAGCCCTAATTTCATTACCCAGTAGCACCAATCAGAAAAAGAGATTCTAATACCTTTACCTTTTAGCAGAAATGCATCCCCGCTGATATTTTAATTGAAATTATTTTGTTTCTATAAGACAAATTGAGTAATACTGAAATATGAGTGTTAGGATCCTTAGGCACAATAAATTTTCTCATTTACTAAAGAACTTCTTGCAAATATACTGATAAGTTCAGTACAAAATATCACATACTTTCTGGTAATGTGTTTATTAAAATGTAGCTCTCAGGGATGTAGCTAAGCAATGTTCATGCCTGCCTGGCAAGCACAGGTCCTGAGTATAATTCTTGGTATAAAATTTTTTAAAATAAAATATAAAATAACTCTCATAATATACAAGTTGCTCATTTGATTGTACAATTCAGTGGGTTTTAATACATGACAATGTTGACTATCACAGCCCACTTGAAAATACTTTAATCACCCAAAGAAAGATACCTTACATTTTTAGCTTTCAGTCACCAATAACTCATGCTAATGGCCAGTTCTGAAAGACTGATTCTTTCTATGTCTATAAATATATATAGGTGTGTAACACAATACCTAATGTTCTGATTGGCATTTTTCAGTACCTAAACATTTTAAGCCTTATCCATGATGTAGTATATTTTAATGTTTAATTCTGTTATTGCTGAATAATACCTATTTGAACATACATATATACAATATGTATAATTTATTCATCAGTTGAAGGACAGTTGTTTGATTTCTTCTTTTCAGCTATTATGAATATTTGTGTAAAAGATAACACGTTTTTATGTCTTTTTATGCTAAATCTTTGGGAAATGTTTTAGCCCTGTCACTTTCTAGCTATCTGATCATAAATACTCATGTAACTTTCTGGACCTTTTGCTTTCCCAAGTAGCAAAACAGGGATAACTGTCTGAAGATTAAATTCACAGGTTTTCTGAGTAGTAGAAGAAATATATATATTTTAATTAATCTTTTATATTTAAAATCTTCACTGATGTATAACTGAGAAAAGTATATAATCAATGAACATATTCTGATGAACTTGAGCATATATATGAACATAGACTCATGGAGTTATCATCACAATTGAATAACTAAATATAATGATCACTACAAAAAGTGCCAGGTATTTATTTTGTGTATGTAAATAAAAACAGGAGATCTGTTCACTTAATATATTTTACAAGAGATCTGTTAGCCCATAACAGGAGAGCTATCAACTTATTGTAAATTTAAGTGTTTCAAAAGAAAATCTTAGCACAATAAACTAAAAATATAGGTACAAGTATAGTTTGTGCATGAGCATTCAGAACTGGAAGAATCGCAGAGAAATTCTTCCATATGAAAGATCATCATTGGGAATTATCAATATGCAAAGTTGCTCTCGTGTTTTTCACTTCTCTAAAATATTTTTGTTCAATTACTCATTACCTTGACAGTTTACTTACTTTCCTTTCTTAGCCTCCACAACATTAATTATCCTTGCTTAGCCTCATTTTTATTTTACTCTCAACATTATTGATGAAATTCTCACACTACCAAATTGAACAGCCTAAAAGAGACAGTAGAGCAGAATTTATTTCATTTAAAACACATGAAACTACTGCTTTTACCCTGGTCCTTCTTGAGCTACTGCATCCTAGTTTACTCTCATTAGCCTTTAATAAGTACCTATCCACTTTTTGTCTCTATGGATTTATCTGTTGTCAACGATTCATATAAATGGTCTCATATAATCCACTACCATTCTTTTCTTTCTCATGTCAGTTAGCATAATACTTTCTAAATTCACCTACACTATATTATGGATAACTACATCATTCATTTTGTTATTCTAATATCCCAGGAATATCCCAGTATTATATTGGTATTAGGCAGAGTGAGTACTTGTTATACTCAAGGCTCTGGGTTCAAGTACTAACATCACCCTCTAAAAGAAAAAAGAAAATACCCATTGTATGTGTACTCCACAGTTAGTTTATCCATTCAACTATTGGTCTCCTGAAGAATATTTGTGTTTTCCTAAATAGCGTTGCTATAAACTATTATATAGATTCTATAGGTATTTATTTGCATGCTTCTATTCAGTTTTTTTAGTTATGTATAAGTTCCTGGATCATGTGAAATTTCTATATTTAACTTTTTGAGAAACTTTTTACAACAGAACCCCTCCCCTAGCTCTCCATGTCATTGTTAATGCCTGTTATTTTCTAAGTAATAGCCATAATCATATATGATCAAAAAAGAAGTTTATAAAATATATTTTAGCCCTCGTTTTATGCAATTCACTTTCTCTTTACAGTACAAGGTCGATACTATATAAAAACACATTTCCAATGATAACTATTCAAAATATTTTGAGAATTGTTTAGTATATTTTTAAATGATGCAGTTTCTATAAACAGCTCTTTGAATTTTTCCAATCACTCTTTTATATTCAACCAGGTTATCTAGTGTAAAAAAAAATCTCTCTCTGAACAACCACTCTGTTTTATTTATTATACTATATCTAATGCCAGCTGTTGCAAATTACCCATTGAGTAATTTATAAGACCGAGAAACCTAGTGAGAAAATTGGAAGTGCAGGTGGTCCCAATCTATACCTCAGCAATTTAGTAAATATATTAGAAACTGACACACTAAGAATTGTCTTCATTTATCAATATTATTCTGCTTAACAGCACTACTAATATACTCTAGGACATTGATGTTACTTGATGATTTCATTAACAGTGAGATGTTCAATGCCAGGTTAAATCAGTTCTCTAGAGTATACCTGAGCCTTTTAATTGCCATTAACTTCATGCATTTTGCATTATTGTTTATTAATCCTCCAAATTTGCACTTACAAGGTGTAGTACATTACATCCAAGCCCCTCCTTACCTTTATCTATGCTTTGTGGCCACAGTCATCCTACAAGCATGTTCACTTCTGGTTACAGTGTGCTCTCTACTTTCTCAGGAAGGATTATTTTAAGCCTTTATCTCTTCCTCTTTTTTTTAGAATTACCTGTATAATATTTATAATATATTTTCCATTCTCCAAGTTCCAGTATTAATGAAATTTCTCATATGTTATGCATCGTATTCATGCCATATACTATTTTTTTACTCAAAAGTTACCTATTAATTGTATCAAAGACATCAGTCTGTTTCAAGTACTAGTCAATTTTATTTCTAAAGTGGGATATTATTATAGATACCTCATTCTAGTCATCTTGCTTCAAATTATTTTTAAATATTACTTTAAATTCTCATAATCTATATCCATATTCAATTTCACTGTTGTACTATTCAATCATGTTTTGGGGCTATATTAACTGTGATAAAATTAAAGTGAAAGCTGAATCTTATTGTAAGTTTTAAATTTAGAAACACCACTTTTAAATGAGCCCCTTTACATTGACTAAGTATTACTGTCTTTGGTCCATTTAGGAAGCATAGCATAACTAAAGAACAAAAAAATTAATATAAACCGGAGATAAGAATCTTTATTTAAAAATATATATCTTTGGACATATATTTAAAATTTGGGAAAATAAATTCTGGTTAAACATCCATCCAGAACATGGTACTGTGCAACAGTACTGTTTTTTTTATATTTACTTTCCATTTAGGAAGTTTAGCATAACTGAAGAACAAAAAATTAATATAAAGTGGTGATAAAAATCTTTATTTACTAGCAATATATATCTTTATTTAAGGTACATATATTAAGGACATACATTTAAAATTTGGGAAAATAAATTCTGGTTAAACACCCATCCAGAATGTGGTATTGTGCAACAGTAGTGTTTTTTTAATACTTACTTTCCCATAATTAATCTTACTATTTTGTAAATACCCTTCTTTTTTAGATAATATCACTTCTTAAGAAATAACATTGTTAGCCCTCCCGATTGCTGTTTTTATTAGCTAGATCATATGAAATGCTATCTACACGTATACACTGTCTCCTGTACCAGGCACTAGGAGTAGCACAGAGAGCGACAAGGTTAAATTGACCACCTGTACTCATCTTATTTCATTCTCTGTGCTACTCTTAGTGCCTGTCAAACAGGAAGAAGTAAACACTTCAAAATGTGTCACGAAAAGGACACGCCATGTCAGAGCTCATTAATATCAGGTGTTATACAGTTGGGCTTGTAATTTTGGAGGCCCAAGTGTTTATGAAAAAGTATGAATTACGATTCAGAAACAGTAGACATGGGGTAGTCTTGAAGCAGAGGACAACTACATACATACACTTACAGCGTTTAAAAATTGAAAGTGATTCTAATTTCAATGATGTTAAATATGAAAACACTGATTTTTATTTATGCATTAAATGGAATACATTGGTTTTTAAAAGTTAAGCTATGGACTTTTTTTAGTTTATTTTTATTTATTTTTATTTATTTATTTATTTATTTTTTGAGACAGGGTCTCACTTTGTAGTTCAGGCTGGCCCTGAGCTCACTATGTAGCCCAGGCAAGCCTCAGACTCAGCAATCCTTCTGTCTCTGCCTCCCGAGTGCTGGGATTACAGGCGTAAGCCACCATGCCCAGCAGTTTATTTTTATTTTTATTGGTACAGTTTTTATATACATCATGATCATACTCAATATTGGGAATTTGTATCAGTATATGACATGATTTAATTCTCATTTTTCCCATTCCCCATTTATCCATCCTACAATGCTCTACCCCCTAAATACATAAGCTTTGTTTCCCTTTTTTTTTATTACCATCACATTTTCTTTACCCCTCATTACTCACCCCTCCACCATATTTCCCTTTGAATAGTTTCTATTTCACAGTATCCATCATGCATTCTAGAACTCATTCATGTCTCATCTTCAGTTTCCCATACCAGAGAACAGATATGATCTTTACACATCAGTGACCTATTTATTTCACTTATGAGTATGTCTTGAAAGTACACCCATTTGAGTATGAATGATTCAAAATAGAAATTTGGGAAGATAATTAGAAATGTATTAGATATGTTTTAAAAACTAACAATAAATTAGGAGGAAGATGTAAAATCCATGAAAAAAGTCTAGTAAAATTTTCTGTTCTTGAAATACTGCCATTAAAGTTTTCAAAGTACTCTAGATCGTGATTGTCACAAAATTAAAATTAAATAATAGTATTTTAATTAAATCTGAACTTTTAAGTGTTAAGTGCAAAAGTTTCAAAGGAAATTATTTTGTTCTGGGGAAGAAAGTGTAAGCAGCATCCCCACCCCCACTCTGGGAATCTGGATTTTTTTAAAAGCAAAATACATCTGTTACGTTTGTAGTGGACTTTGACTCTGTTTTATGAAGATATTTCCACGAGTGTTGACAGATGAATGCACAGTCCCTTTGTGTTCTCATGTCACCTTATCTGTCCCTTATTCTGCCTGGGATCTGAGTAGAAAATAAGCTCTGTATCTCCTGAACACCTCTTTATTCCCCAGGCACAGAGTCAGTGATCAATAAATTCTTGTCACCTGAACAAGTGAATGAGCTTTTGGTCTGAAATGTTACAGTATTCTACAGAATTATTCATTAAATTTTGAGTCAGTCAAGAGTTTAGGGAATCACTACCTGAGTTATCTGCTATTTCCTCTGACATATCTGCATTGCTCAACTTGACAAATTTTATTAATCATTAAAGATTCTTCCAAAAACTTTTCCTCAGTCTTTCCAAACACATTGGGTTTCTATTTCTCCCCAAACAATATTTTAAAAATAAACTTGAATTCATATATGTCTTGCTATGTGCCTAGCAGTAAGCTAGAAGGTAGAAATCATGGCTCAACAATTTTTACATTGTATCCCCTATAAAATACCTATCTCATTACAGGACTTAAAAATTTTGTTATAGCCGGGTGTGGTGGCTCACGCCTGTAATCCCAGCACTCGGGAGGCAGAGGCAGGAGGAATGCTGAGTTCGAGGCTTGCCTGGGCTCCATAGTGAGCTGAGGGCCAGCCTGAACTAGAAAGTAAGACCCTGTCTCAAAAAAGAAAAAAAAATCGTTATATTTGCCTCAACATAAAGTGAGTAGTTCCAGAATCATAGTTTTTCGCTTTGGAGCCCTGTGTGTTACATTCCCTTATGCACGTGATTACTGCAGGGTGCCAACCACACACAAACTCCTAGATGATTGATTGTCTACAATAGGTGCATTTGTATTTAATATCAGTAAGATTTAATCTTAGTAATGACCTACTATCTATAATAAACTATTTCAAATTTATTCCAGTTGCTAAAGTTGTGAGTCAGCAATTGCTAAATTTGTGAGTTTGTGAAAAATAGTCCTTACAGGAATGAAATTATGGATATAACAAATACATTGAATTTGGTTTAGAATATTAAAGTGGAAGTAAAAAAAAAGAACCCAAATGGCCTTATGGAGTGATAAAGTGGCTTTAATGGATTTCATTAACTTTCCCTATAAGAAATGAAAATTAAAGAATCATTCTTGACTGAACTGAGCTATTAACATAGTTGTAACTGCAGACTTTATGGCCAAAAAGTCTTAGAACAGATGGTAAATTTATAGCCATCTTCCCCCCATGGAGAAGAAAAAAGAGGAAAATATAGTGTAGGGACTTTATGAATTTCATGAATTTACTCGGAATGCAAGTGGTTGGAACCATTTCTAAATTGTATATAAAGTTGCCATCATATATTGTACAATTATACAAACAACACATTTTATGCTACGATGTACTTCTGCATAAATAAGAGAATAGAACTCATTCTCTGAAATGCGAGCAACATTTCTAAATGAATAACTAAAAGAAATGAATTGCATCTTTATCCTCTAATTAATTTTGATAAGCATCGATGTATATGTGAGCCTAATGCAAATACTATGTCATGAAACAAAGCTTTCTATTCTATTATTTTCCTACGTCCAAGATGACTGTATTTTTAGTC
Organism: Thryonomys swinderianus; assembly: GCA_004025085.1. Lineage (NCBI taxonomy): Eukaryota > Metazoa > Chordata > Mammalia > Rodentia > Thryonomyidae > Thryonomys > Thryonomys swinderianus. The sequence goes on from PVIC010036086.1 coordinate 10,959, forward strand.
TAATAAGCTAAGAGATTTCTGAAACCTACAGATATATGAGAGTGTATAATATGTATGTGTGAATGTGTAATTTCAATTTGTTATTTCATCTTATAAATGTACAAAAATATATATATAAACTTTGTGGCTTTAATATGCTGGTGTCAAATAAATGTGATTCATAATGCATAGATAATGTACTATGATTTTCAAAATTACCATTCCACTGTATGAGCCATAAATAGTGATACATAAAAGTAAAGTTTGTATTGTTTAAATATATTTTCCAGCACCAGTTTACACTGTATCCAAAATGAGAAGTCCTTGCACAAACTCACGCAGTCTTTAATGATTTGACAAGATCCAGATATTACCAGTATCTATCTCTTATAGCTGTAATTTAAGCTACTGCATCATATTTTCAAATTCTATCTGTACTGTATCTACATTATAAAAGCAAGAGATGTTTATTCTTCTATATTTTTATGTCATTAGTGCTCTGTACACTGTAGAAAGCACATGTGATACAACATGGAGTACTCTTATAAATCTAATTTTGAGGCATTAAAGTTTAACTTTATGATAAATATTTTGGGCATACTCTAAAGTATTCAGTATTCTTAATTCAATATTCAGCATTCTCTAGTAGTCAATATTCTTTAATTACTAGAATAATTATTTTTCAACATGCCTTAATGGCTTGACACGGTGGTGCATGTCCCTAATCCCAGCCTTCTGAGGGCTGATAGGATTGCCATGAGTTTGAGGCCAGCCTGAATTATAAGACTAAGGCTCTTTCTTAAAAAAAAAAGTTAGTTTCCATAGTAACCATTAAGTGTTTTAATAACAACATCATTTTATTTCAAATCTTACTCATTTCATTATAAAATAATTTTTGTTATAACAAAAAATTTGTTGTGATATAACCTGAAATATTTTTGAAATATTTCATTTATATTAACATTGATAAGTCAATAATCCATTTCATACACTATTCATCTTTTATAACTCTATGGATAATGATTAGATTTTCTTCACTTTCCTTAGAAATGAAACATGTGGATATGAGTATAATAATAATAATAATAGCTAACATTTAGCACTATTTGTCAATCATTGATACCTTTTTTATTGATGTGTTTTTAAATTTTCTTTACTCCAGACACTAAATTAAAATAAAACATACACTGATTTATAGGCATTGTGAAAGGATATGATAACCCAAATGTAAGCTGCTTAATATATTCTGTCATATTATATTTTTGAGTAAACATTGGGAGGTTAAAGGAAGAAAAAGGCACAATATCTTTCTATAAATAGTTGTATTAGCAGCCACTTTTAGGTTACTTACAGTTTCTCAGGCATTTTATCCCGACAGTCCTTCTGTATATGACTTTAGTTTACATGTTAAGTCATAAACTAGATGTAGCAGATAACGTAACCAATGTACTTCAGCACATGTGTTCAAATCTAGTGCTCTTACTGCACGTATTATATATTTCTTCCAAATTAAACTGCACCAAAAGGCACTTAATAACTATTTTAGTTTAGTTCCAGCATTTTATATAACATTAGATCAAGAGAATTTTATTTCTTTTACAATTGCTTTGGATATGTCCTTTATGAAAAATATATTTAGATACATAAGTTGGAAAGAGAGTACAAAAATATAAATGTAATATTGCAGTATTCTCCAAGTCAAAACCTATGCTGAAATTGTTTCTTTTGATTTATCCTATTTTCCTCCATATTTGGTCAACTCTAGTGGTGACAAACATGAGTATAGAATCTTTGTACTGTTGATGTAGGAAACCTAAATCAAGATAAAACCAAGGTAAAAATAAATTAAGTCCTGTCTGTATTCTTTTTTCTCCCTGTATTACAGTTATTATCATGGTATCCAGAAACTCAGAGATTTTGCTCTGTTTTTTTTTTTTACCACTCCCAGTATTGGTTTGATTAAATAACAATAATTCATTTTCAAGCTTACTAACACAATAATTTGTGCTCTGGATGCAGGAAAAACAGACTATGTAGTTTTCTAAACCAATCTGCCCAAATGATTCTCATGTAAAACGTATCTCTCCAGGCCATGAACAAAGCTGTATATTGTTTGTCCCCTATAATAATGACAATATATATTGGTACCAAAACATAATTTACATAGTTATAGAAATATTTTTAAATATAATTTATATCCCCATACTATCTTTTATTCAGTCTTTTAAACGTATGTGAACAACATCTGATTTTATTAAATTGATTATGGGGAGAGTAGCCCCCAACATTTTTATAATTTTTGTAACTATATTTTTATTCATTAAAACTATTAGTCACTTGGAGGAATATAAGGCCAGTGTCCAAAAGACTGAAAAGACATCCTCTCAAACATTTTAAGTTGTGTCATATACTAGTACAAATTTTCAATGGTGATTGTGATCTAACATTTTTATAAAATTAATTTTAGAGAAAATATTTATAGTGATAGTGATCTTATAAATATTATATCCTAGACAATACTAAAATCTTCAAGAAATACAGGGTCCTGAGAGTCCCTGAGGGCCATGATGTCACTAAGAATGGCTGTTCTGTGCAGCTAATGTCCCACAATTCTGAAGGAAAAGTTTACAACAGTTGATTTCTCGTATCCTAATTTATTTTGTAATACACTGTTGTGTTTTATTCTAAATCACTGAAATTCTTTCACAGTGGGCCTCTAGTGTGTGTGTATAGTCAAAGGGAAGTGTGGAAGTTATTTTTTTCTAAATTCTTATCTTTGCTACATTGTTTGTCTGAGTAATACATTTTAATGATCTTTTTGCCATGTCATCTTCAAAGAAATACACATTTTTGAAATTAACTGACAAACCTGTTTATACTGATATTTTGTTTTAACTTGCTAACACATATTGTTATACATGTCTTTGTCACTTTTAATGATTCATTCATGTCTTCAGTTTTCTCACCCAAGTACACCAGAGCTTTCTAAATTTTTATAAATCCAACTTTTGTATTTGTTAGTTTTCTGCATGGTCTGTTTTCTATGTTTACAGTGAGCAACCGTATTTTTATCTTCCAACATTACTGTGCAGACTCCTTGACGTGACGTGTTGACTCCTAACAAACTGCAGTGGACAATTGGAACTACCTAGATATGCTTTGAATGGACTGATGTATCAGCCTCTTCACAAGCCTTCCTGATAATGCACCACTGAGAAGCTAAAAGAAATGATACATGATCTAGAGTCCAAAGACCACTTTTCGGATATCAGAGACACACACTTTAACACCACCGCACAGATGATAAAGTTACAGTGGTGTGAGGCAGTGGGGCGGAGGGTGAGACGTGCGGGTCACGTTGACTTACGTACCTTATAGACAATAGTTCTTGGAAACTCCAAACGCTGCAGAAGGGAATGACTCTTTCAATTACTGGGCATGGGTGGGTATTCTGGAAGGAATCAGGAAGGGGAGAAATAAAACGTAGGGAAAGAAATGACTCCCAGCTTAGTTGGGCTATGGCTGTTATTTTTCAGCTGACCTCTGGGGCGGTGAGAGAAACCGAGGACATTCTGAGCAAGGGGGACACAAGTTCAGAAGGTTGTCCACTGCTCCTGGCTCTTAATGGGAAATGATACATTTGCTCAATTTGTTCTAATCTGGAAGAGCTTGATTCCAATTACGAAGAACATAATTCAGAAAGACAAATATATGACAGAAAGGAGGTATTTGCCTCCGTTAATTAAAGCAGTAAAGTTCAGAAAAGCAAGGAAGGGAGCCACACCCCCCAATAAAACAATGGGAAAAAGTGGAGGTGGAATATTCTCACGGGAATTCTCGACTCCTGGTGCTAGGGCTAGATGGGTCTCGGGCCAGGCACAGAGATGAAGTGTTCAGTAAGTCAGTGTTTAGCCAGCCTAGAGCGAGAGAATTTGCAAATAGAAAGTGCACTCATGAAATTGGGCAGAGGTGGAGACATCAGTGCTGGAAAATGAAAACAGAGTGGCAACAAGGTAAAAATTGGAAAATCTCATTGAAATAATTCAAGTGGTTGCCTCCTTTCACCAGAGTGCATAATTGAGATGGATATTACACGTGAAGGGAACATATCCTTTACCGTTTTCATTAGAGATATTGATCAAGAACATGCCGAATTCAGTTGCAATCGCCCATGCTAAATGTGAAAGTTAAAATTGCATGTGGTTTTTTTTCTTTGTTTTTGTTTTGCTTTTGAGACAGTGTCTCGCTTTGTAGTTCAGGCTGGCCCTGAGCTCCCTATGTAGCCCAGGCAGGCCTCGAACTCAGCAATCCTCCTGTCTCTGCCTCCCGAGTGCTGGAATTGCAGGCATGAGCAACAACACCCGGCATTGTATGTGTTTACCGGGATCAAACTCAGGACGTTATGGTTGTGAGGCAGGTGCTAGAGCCACTGAGCTAAATCTCTGGCCCATGCATGGGATTTTTAAAGTAAATATTAAAGCAATTCTGAAGTCCAGGAAGGTAATGAGAGATTTTTGTTCTCATTAAAAAGTAGTTGAGGCTGAAACGTATTTCTAATTAAGTGCCTTTTAAAATTTACTGTCTGGCCAGACTGCGAGGCAGATGGTCTTTGATGGTTAACACTAAATTACTCAATATTAAATAAGTTTGTCACTGTTGGGAAGCAAGCCACGATAAACTAATATTGTCATACAGAGATCGTTAGCACTTATATGGTAAGCAATGCCAAAGACTGTGTATGGATGTAACTTCTCACTGGGATTAGAAGTAATAGAATGTACAGAAACTGGAGCCTGGAGCAAAAAAATGAATAGGTAACAGTAAAACTTTATAGGCTTTGGACTAAAAATCTAGATGAGGCTATTGATTACAGCCTAGCTGACGACTACTTATCCCTTAGTATTGCTGGATTTGGGTGGGAACTACCCTTGTTATGTGGTGCTATCAGATGACTTTAACATTGGAAAGCCTGATTGCTATGAGTGAAACATTCAATGCAAAATAGAACCTCATAAAAAAAAACAAAATAATAAAGTGGAACTGGCATATTCAAGAATCCCCTAGAGAGAAGCACAGAAGCAGTTGCTTTTCTGCACATTACTGTGTGAAAGACAGAAGTTTTGCAAATCTTTCTTCTCTGTTAACCCTGTGATCTGAGCCCACTGAATCACTCTCATCCAAAACCAAAAATAGTAAGCTGCCTGTTACCCTTATGGGAATTCCTGGATCAAGGACCATATTGCTATTTGGAAACAACAAAAAATATATATTACTCTATATACTTAAACTTTGATGGAAAAAGATAAGGCAAAGTAAAAGAGGCATCTCTTTAGCAGTAGTTTTGTGTCTCTCACATTCTGGGAAGTCCTTGAATATCCACATTCACATTCTTGATTGGTCACCAAAGGTCTGGCTGAATAATCAGGCAAATAGACAATATATAACATACAGTAAGGACACCCTGGGCCAATCTGTTATAATGACCATCTCTGTTTGGAACAGTAAAGTTTAGTGAAATGTACTACTTTATCGAGCAGGCGTTATGGAAGTAGTTGTGGGGATTTCTAGAAAGAATTAAAGTGAATCATGTCATTATTATAAACAAAAAGAGAAAGGAGCAGAGAGAAGAAGGCAGGAGAAAGAAAAGCATGAGGAGAAGGAGAAAGAAGGCAGGACTTCCTGACGGATGAAAAGAGCAAACATGTAGGTTTAGTGACCACACACTCGTGCACTGAGGGAACACATTCTTCTTGAGTTGATATAGTGACCGTTGTGACAAAAGTTTATACCCAACGGTAGTGGGAAGCTAATCCCATAAAAAGGCTGTGGGCCAAATTTACTAGGACCGCACACAGCTGGTGAATGAATTACATCTGACCTGTTCCTCCAAGCTGCAGGAAGAGGAAGCCAGGCATGGATTCATTTCATGTATTCATTTACTGTTTAACAGAAACAGCAACAATGAGTCAGAAAAGGTGAATTCTTTATTAATTATGGCCATCTTGATGTGTTATTTCTAATCAAAATTTGCATCGTGCTGCCACTGATTTATAGAAGTTGACAAGGAAAACTATTATCACCTTCTTCATCACATTCAGAGTGGGGGGTCATTTCAAATGAAAGTAGGAAAGCCAAAAACTTGTTCCTCGAAATAAAAAACAAAGTTTTAAGACTGAACAAATGCCTCTAAAGATTGAATATGACAGGAACCAAGGTATATAAAAAGCAGGCCTTCTTCTGGGATTAGAAAGCGGGAATGTGCAATTAGACAACTGTAAGTCATTCCCACATTAACCCGTTTCTCTTTCATTTTCCCTGAGTGACAGCTCCCACTCCAGCGTTTAATGTTCTGTGTAAGGCAGATGCACTGTCAGATTCAATGCTAACCACTTAAAACATGTTATCCCACATGATATCTTTGAAAAAATGATATTTAGCTCTATTTCAGGGGTGGCGATAAGGATTTTATTTATTCACTTGTTTTGGGATGTGAATTATTGGCATCACTTGGATAAACATGCCAAGTAGGAAAAGAAGTAGGAAAATTGTGCTCTCTACAAAAGCAAAACTGCAAGTGTAACTTATGTTATTATGTCTTATATTCTAAGAAAAGCAGTAACTTAAAAGTTAGTTCCAGTGGCTAATTTTTGCAAATACATACATACTGTGAAGAAGTCTACAAAACACAAATAAGGCATACAGAGGTGGGTGGATAGCAAGACCCATGGAAGAAAGGAACATCACAGACGCAATTGTATTATGTAGTAAAAGAAGGAAATGCAAATGAATAGTTAATTCAATTACTACAGAATTAACTTTAGGACAGCCAGTTTCAGGTGTTTTTTCATTGTTTTAAACATTTATTGGTTTCAGAAATTTTGTATAAGTACATACTACTGTGTGTCATTTCATAACAGACAAGGGGCATTTTATGCTATTTTTCTTCAATACTGGGGACAGTATCTTCTTTAATAACTAAAATGATAAACTACTAATCAAATAATCTAAAACACATTCAGTAGTTCAGTGATCCCTAATCTGGGAGATGCAAATATTTTCCTGGAAATTTAAAACTTTATAGTACAAAAGCAACTTTACTCTGCATGTAAGAGAAAAAATAGTTATCAAAAATATTTGCATCAAACTATCTCTGACATTCAGATTTTTACTCCTATAATAAGAAAATAGGAAAAAATGATAATCAGAGGAGAATTTGTGTAGTGTTATGCTGAAAAGCTTAGACTACATGGCTCTGAAAGAAATAATTTTGAGAATTCCCAGTCTAGGTAAAAATATTTTTACTTCTTGTGTAGGAATCCCAGATATTTCATCCAATCATGGAATAAGAGTCAAGATCTAAGAGTTGAATTTTAAATTAAGGATTAGATGTTAATCTCTCTGATCCTAGAGCTTCAATTTTTTTTTAATTTTTTAATTTTTTTCAAATTTTTCATTTCATTTGCTTTCATATACAGCTAAGAGCTGATAGTGAAAAAGAGAATTCCAGTTGTAAAGGACAAGCATCAGAGGGCTAGGGCACTCCTGAGTCAGGAAAATCTCTGAAGTCCCAGGAGGCCGGTGCTCGCAGGTCCCTGCAGTTATTCTGTGATTGGTGCAATGATTGGTCACTCACAAATGAAGCAGAGAGTTCCTGGAAGTTTTGTCTTACCCAAGAAATAATGGCTATCTTCAAGAAATCAAATAATCACAAATGTTGACAAGGTTTCAGAAACAGGAATGCTTATGCATCATGCTTATGGAAATCACAACAGTTCCTCAAAAACTAAAACTAGAAATTCCACTTCA
>PVIC010036087.1:0-18745 GCA_004025085.1 Thryonomys swinderianus
TCTTCACCTCTCAGGAGAAAATCCTAAATGATGTGTCCTGACTTTAAGGACTGAGAGTTCCTGTTCCTGTGTTATCCCAGGTACATGGTTTTTTCCAGTCAAGGATATGGACATTCTCTACAACATGACCTCACCAGATCCTTTTGATGGAAACTTCTGAATCTCAGTCACTTTCAGGTTCTTGAAAACTTTAAAATGTCCCATGAGTTTTCTTCTCTTTTATTCAATGTCCCATCATGATTATGCAAATATCATTTTCAATTTTTTCCTAACCTTGGAATCCTGACCTCAGTAGAAGGTCAAATTTGGCCACTGCATGTTTCTTACATTTGTTCTCATGTATAAAGTCATTGAAAACCACTATTCTGTTAGTCAAATCTACAAACATGTGGAAAAACTGACATCACAGTGTTTCATACTCCCACGAAAGAAATAACATTATGGAATTTAGTGATGACAAAGGATCCTGGAGAGACATGATGACCCAGACTCACAGCTGAGCCCTGCTTCCTGGTGCAGAAGGAGCAGCAGACCCACAGTGAGGGAGCGCTGAGGGGGATGATGCTGACTAGAGGGAAAAGAGGGAATCAGGATGAGGGCCCATCATTCTCTCGGGGGCCACACAGCCCACATGGTACCTGCAGCCACCACCACGAGCTTCAGGGGAAGATTCAAAAAGACCATTCATGACATGTGAAAGTAGGAGTGATTCGTGAGAAATGGACACAGATACTCCTTCCAACAAAAACATTCAAAGAAAGACTTTTACAAAAGTTTACCAACCCACTGTCTCCCAGAAAGGAACAGTGAGCAGAGGAAAATGAGTGAAACACCTAGACTTTCCTTATGATTGGCACAGTGACAGGAAATCAGAGCTAACCCAGAATGTCACATGGTCACGCACACCAGAGCGATGAGAGCCAATTAGAGCTGAAGGAGCTGCAGGACCAGGTCCAGCTGAGAGAAGAACTTAGTGAAGACACAGACCATAGAGGAGACAGAGGAGAGGACAGGACAGCTCTGTGCAGCCTCTGCCCCCACCGCCGGCCAGGCCCTGCTCAGGGCTCTAGATTGGTCTCTCCCTCTCTCACTGGTGTCTTTTCCAAGAATTATCCCCTTCTGGGGATTTTTGGTATGTCAAGTGAATCCATGTTGTGTATCTAGAATCACAAGACCAGGACTCACGTCTTCCTGCAGGTAGCTGAGTTCTCACTTGGGGGTTTTACAGGTCTGGGGGTTTTGTGCCTTGAAGTCTGAGGACGAAGAAAAGACCAATGGCTGGAATCAACCAGGCCAGCAATGTGTCCTTCCTAGGGACAAATTGTCCTTTACAATCTGGGTGTTTTGCATAGAAATGAACACACTCAGCAGGCAGCTGCTGTCCCAGCAAAGTGACCAGGACACCACATCACCAGAGTCTGTGGGTGGCTTCACATAGAAATGCATTTGCTTAAATTTGATGTGTACCATGTCATTGATCTGTTTCAAACTGTAATGAAAACGCCCACAATAATATCTTGCAATTAAAAATTAATGATGAGAGCCAGGTATGGTGGCTCACGCCTGTCATCCCAGCACTTGGGAGGCAGAGACAGGAGGGTTGCTGAGTTCGAGGTTTGCCTGGGCTACATAGTGAGCTCAGGGCCAGCCTGAACTACAAAGCGAGACCATGTCTCAAAAAAAAAAAAAAAAAAAAAAAAGAAATTAATGGTGAGAAATCTTAGAATAAATGGCAGTTATGAAAGTATCATTTATTCATAGTTGTATAAAACAACAGCAGCATCTCTTGCAGAGTTTATGGTAATGAGGACTAAATTGTTTCAAGTTATTGTATTCATTTTCATTTTCCTTCATGGAAATTTATCCACTGACTCTAGATTCAAATTCCCCTCTTGGAGTTGGGAGCTCACAACTCCATCCTCAGACAGGGCTGTGAGGTCTCTGGGGAAAGCAGGAGTGTGGTCCAGAAGATGAGGCTGCTGAGTCTTCTCCTGTGCCTGGTGACAGGTCCCCATGGTGAGTGTCCTCAGGGTGAGACAAGGGTCCCTGGGAAGGTCATAAAAGCTGGTGACTGACAGGAGGCTTTTCCTTGGCTTCAGGTTTCTTGTCTGAGGTGCAGCTGCAGGAGTCAAGCCCTGGCCTGGTGAAGCTGAGCCTGTCCCTTACCTGCAAGGTCTCTGGATTCTCCATCAGCAGTTATTCCTTTTGGCACTGGATCTGCCAGCTTTCAAGAAAGAGCCCAGAATGGATGGGAGAAATAGGTTATAATGGCGTCAGTAAGTACAACTCATCTCCCTCTGCCACATCTCCATCTCCAGAGACATAGCAAGAACCAGTTCTCTTTGCACCTGAACCCTGCCATCGTGGAGAACACAGCCATGTATTACCGTGTAGGAGGTACAGTGATTTGATCCAAATGGGAGCCCGGACATGAACCGACCTGCCAGTAAACTCATACCAGCAGGGGGCGCTCGGCACACACTGGAGTGGGGAACTAACATCAAAGCAGATGTAGAGAAAAGCCTGGAGAGTTTTCTCTCCAGGTGATCAGAGTCCATCAGTGACCCAAGCACAGAGATTCCGGAGTTCTTTTAAATCTCTAGGCCTACAGTAATATTATGTTTTGATGGAATTAGGTTTTTATTTTTCATCTTTAATTGCACAATATTTCAGTGAAACTATTATTTATATCTCACTGGACTACACAATCTAATTGGTTTTACATGCAGAAAGATTTAACTGTGAAAATTATGTCTGTGTTGACTGACAGTCACTTTCCACTTCAGATATACCCGGAAGACATGGCACCCTGGAGGTGCTTACCAATTCTTGTTCATACAAAGCATTTTATTCTGAATGGCTGAATATCATTCTATGTGTTCATCTGTGTGTCACCTGTTATTGGAGCTGTTCAGTTCCTACACCTGAGGATTGGGCAGTGCCAGGCACAGCTTGTATAGATCCCACTTGTGTTGGGGTAACTCTTGGCATCTCCTTGCAGAGACCATCAATTGTGTTACACACATCACAGTTCTCTGCCATTGCCTAAGGAAGTATTATGTGGATTTAGACTCAGTAGTAAGTCTCAGAAACTCTGATGGGATCCCTTAACCATTCTATTTGCACTGTAAAGGTGTTATTTCCATTACCCTCAGTACAATTTCAGCATCTACAAAAGCTGGTTCCACCACGATCAGGGGACTTTTGTCCGATTCTTGTTCGTCTGTCAGTGACTGACCTGATGATAGAACCATCAAAGAACAAGGTGTCCATGGCAGACTCAAGACTAGAGAGACACCAGGCCAAAGTCTTCCCAGACTGGAACCTGGTTGTCAGCCCTCTCTGTTCTTCCTGAGTCCCTGAGAATAAGACTGCTTTAGGGCTGGACTCTGACTCCCACCTGGTGTGAAATGATTGGCAACCTTGACATTGCCGGGATTTGGAGTGATGGGAAAATGTTGTTGAGGGTTTTTCCAAAAAATGCGAATCACCATGGCAGATTCTTTCTATGTTCCTACTTTAAGCAGTCATTTATGATCATTGTGTCAAAGTAAATATTGCGGCTGTAGTGTGACAAAAGACATCATTATCCATCTTTCTATCATCTATCTATTGATCTGTGTCTCTGTATTCACCTGTCACCATTCTATCCACCTACACTGTGTCATATCTCTATTTGCCCATAAACTCTCTATGAATTCATCTCTCATTTCTATATCCACTATCAATTTTTTTTTTTTTTTGCTTTTTTGGAGACAGGGTCTCGCTTTGTAGTTCAGGCTGGCCCTGAGCTCACTATGGTGCCCAGGCAAGCCGCCGCGAACTCAGCAATCCTCCTGTCTCTGCCTCCCGAGTGCTGGGATTACAGGCATGAGCCACCACGCCCAGCATTATATGTGGTTACCGGGGATTGAACTCAGGTCCTTGCGCTTGCAAGGCAGGTGCCGGAACCACTGAGCTAACCCTCCGGCCCCAATTATTATTTTTAATTGAATTCTTTATTGATACAATTTATATACATCTCACAATTACATATAACATTGGGGAATTTGTACCAGTATATGACACAAGTTAATTCTCATTTTTACCCATATCCCTACCCACCCACACCTCCCCACCCCCTTTATACATACTCTTTTATTTTCTTTCTGTATCATATTTATTCCTTCCCCTCATTACATTCCCACACCAAATTTCCTATGGAAATTTCCCACTCTATAAAAGCTGTCCTACTTTCTAGAGCTCATTTGCATCTACAGGTGTTCATGTCAAAGAGATCTGGAATTTGCCTATCTGTGATATATTGATTTCACTTATTAGTATATCCTCCAGGTGTCTCCATTTGCACCTAAATGGATCGATCTTGTCATTCTTTATGACAGAGTAATACTCCATTTTATTTTTTAAAAAACACACATCTTTATCCACTCTCCAGTTGATGGGCATTTGGGTTGTTTCCAAGTTTGAGCTATCACGAACTGAATTGCTATGAACAAGGGTGTACATCTGTCTTTCCAATGTGATTTTTAAATTCTTTTGGGTATATTACTAGCAGGGGGATAGCAGGCTCAAATAGGACTCCTAGTCTTAGTTTTCTGAGAAATCTCCACACGGATCTCCACAATGGTTACACAAGTCTGCAATTCCACCAACAGTGGAGAAGGGTTCCTTTCTCCCCATAGCCATGCCAGCATTTATTGTTGGTTGATTTTTGTGATAGCGGCCATTCTTTGTGGAGTGAGATGAAATCTCAGTGTTGTTCTCATTTGCATCTCTCAAATGATCAATGATGTTGAACATTTCTTCATATGTTTCTTGGCTGGTTTGACTTCTGCCTCTGAGAAATGTCTGTTCATTTCAGATGCCCATTTTGAATTGGGTCTTTAAATTTGGGGAGGCTGATCTGTTTGAGTTCTTTATGTATTGTAGATAATAGCCCTTTGTCTGATATACAGCAAGTAAAGATTTTTTCCCATGTTGTTGGTTGTCTTTTAGCAGTGCCAGTGACTTCTTTTGCTGTGCAGAAGCTTTTCAATAGGATGAGATCCCATTGTTGATTCTTTCTGCTAGTTCTTATGCTAACTACCAATTATTATTAATCCATGTACTGGTTGCATATTTTTCAGTTTTGCTCCATTTCACTGTCTGTGATTCATGCATCTATCATCCAGAATTCAACTGTTTTCTAGGACTGTGTCCAACCATATCTTATTTTATTACCCGTCACCATCATCTACTTAAGTGCTTTATGCAAGTGTGATACAAAATTTTAGGTATGTAATTCATACTGACCAATATACTTGAATGTAAGTAAAACACAGAGTCATCAAAGCATTAAGACCAGGAATGCCAATCATGTATATATTGTCTAAAAGAAAGACCTTGATTCTTAGTTGTTTTTTTAATGTATGTGACCTGAAAATATAAGTTATCTTCTGAAAAATTTAATTATCTTATTGATGGTTGTTACAGGCCAGCGTCGTGTGGCAGATCTCCAGTTCTGCATGCACAACTGTAACTTTGTTCTTGCAACTAATGGCATGCTCTCCCCCCTCCCAACAAACCCACAGCAACCTCTGTTCTGCTCTGTTCCTCTGAGGCTGATCATTTTGTGTTCTGTATGCCAGTGGTATCATGAAATGCTTGCCTTTCTGTACCTTGCCCATTTCCCTAATAAAGGGAGCAGAGCAGCGTGAGAGGGGAGAAGCCTGGCACACAGCCTCAGACAGGTCATCACATCCTGAAAGAGCAGAGCAGGTCATGAGGAAGACGCTCATTCCTTGCTGCTCTTCCACCAGCCTCTGTCTAAACACAGGACGTCATCAGGCAAAGCTGAACTGAGACGCACTCAGCGCAGTGTCTCGGTGAGGCTCCTCCTCTTCCAGCTCCTCAGGGTCAGCACCAGCAGTGGGAGCACAGATGATGTGGTGATGATCAGCATCAGATCCCACAGGGGATCTCTGTCTCCTGCGATGTAAGGTCTGTGGTTGTCACTGATACTCAGCGTGTGAAGTTCATGCACAGTAGATTCAGACACTCGATACGAGGTCTGTGGTGCCAGGGAGATTGGTGGACATCCACCCCCCAACCAGGACCACAGACAGTGTCCTCACTCATAATTGTGCCCGCATCGTGACCTTGCATCTGACTCCAGCCTCACTGCAAACCTTGCCAGAAGAAAGAGCAGCCTGTGATAGGTCAGCTGAGGATGGAAGTCCTCTCCTCGCCTACACAGGCATCGCCCTGGAAATACTGTGCCCAGGACCATGGCAGCAGGAGCCATGTGGGGTCCTGACCTGGGGTGGGGAGACCCAGACTGGAGTCAGTGCAAGTTACCAGATGGTACCAGTTCTGTCAGAGAGTATCAGTGGCTCTGCCATTTCCTTTCCCTTCACTAGTGGTTTATGTGATTAAATAACTACTAAATACATGACATCTTTTGGATTTCAACACTAGTTGTCACCAGCAACATTAGGGGAATATCATGAATGTTTGACTCACCACATATTTCTGATAATAAAATGTTGTTCTCTGATTCAATTCATTCAGTACTTAAACTTCCAGCACTATTAATTCTCAATTATTTTATTTATTGGCTAAAACAGATGCATTTTAATTTTAGTTTAGTTTACTGAAAAATCAAATACAATATTAGAAATTTTGTGTTTTATTATTAGAGGGTTGGAGTGGAGAGAGAGACAGAGACAGAGATAGAGAGAGGCATAGAAATAAACACAGAGAAAGAAACAGACAGGAAGACAAAGAGACAACTGGATTCTAGTCCCCTGCTCTGGGGTCAAAATGAAAAGTTTGACAGCATGAAATTGAAAAATGGTTCACATTTTCAGGTAAACTTTTTTATGACAGGCCCTAAATGTGTCTTCATTACAAGTTGCTTCATTACAAGTTGAACTCGGTACATGGGTGCTGTAAAACAAGACAGTCTCTCCTGGAGTCCATGTCATTCACCCAAGAGAAGAACCTGAGAGACCAGAGCTCAGCACATGCAGAAATAGCAAAAGTTCAGACAGGGTGTGAGGAAGCAGATCTGAACCCATGCTGCAGGGAGGACAGAAGGAACCTGGAGTCCACAGGACTGAGATCCACGAGCACAGGGATGCAACCCAGAAGTAGGCTGAGTGGCTCGGCTGGGCATGGATCCTGTCAGCGCCAGAACTTGGTCTCTTTTCCTGGAGCTTCTCCTGTGCCAATGCCTCAGGGACCTCTCCACGTTCTACAGTTCACAGGGAGATGTTTTAGTGCAATTGTTTACGTGATGTGGTCGAGTGTCATTCGACAATAGGAAGGCAGTTTCTTTCAGAGGCGCCCAAGAACCTCAAAGCGTTGCTTTCCCTTTGTGTTAATTGTAGCGATGAGAAGCCACTTGAATTTCAGGGGCAAACCAGCTTGATGCCCTCCTGGCCAGACACAAGTGCAGGACAGCTGACAGGGACTGGCAGATCTGCAGTGGTAAATTGGGGAAACCAAAGGAGGGAAAGGATGGGAAAGTTGCCCCGGGTGTGTAGGGCAGAGACAGAGCAGGACAATCTGGGAGTAGAAGGGAAGAGTCTGACAGGAGGTCAGGGTAGAGCTCAGATTTTTCCTGAGATGCACAGTCAGTCATTTTATCTCTTCCTAGAGTCCTCTATATAAATATTCTAACTGTTCTTTTCTTCTGATGCATGTGCTAATGGCGCATAGTTCCACATCGGGTTTCTTCACATAGCAAACTTCTCATAGTGAGTGCAAAAACTATACCAACGGGCCGGAGGGTTAGCTCAGTGGTTCCGGCGCCTGCCTCGCAAGTGCAAGGTCTTGAGTTCGATCCCCGGTGACCACATATAATGCTGGGCGAGGAGACACACGCCCACCAGCAATCAATACCACATACCACAGTGCTGGGCGTGGTGGCTCATGCCTGTAATCCCAGCACTTGGGAGGTAGAGACAGGAGGATTGCTGAGTTCGAGGTTTGCCTGGGCTACATCGTGAGCTCAGAGCCAGCCTGAACTACAAAGTGAGACCCTGTCTCAAAAAAAAAAAAAAAAAAAAAACTATACCAACATTTGAAATATGAGATCACAATTTCCCAGTGGGTCATGTGCGTTTCTTTCCACTGAATACAGCTCTGTCTTTGGAATGAACCGTGATGCAGTGACTAATCAGAATCAGACCCTGGAGGGGAGGTCTGTGCCCTGGGGTTTGAGAACTGTGTCAATACCTGATACCTAGAGTCCATGGACCATAGAGATCTGATTCAGATACTCACGTATGAGTCTGATTTGTCTCTGTCTCTCTCTTTATCTCTCTGTTCTCTGTCTCTCTCTCCTCTCTCTTTGTCTCTCTTTACTCTTCGTCCAATCCCTTCTCCACATTTAAAGAAAACACACACAAACTACTGATATTCTACTTGATTCTTTAGGAAATAAAAATAAAATGCAAAATTACTCGTAGTGCTACCAAACACAACATAAAATCAAAATAATGGACCAGCAATTATGCAACTTTAATTAGTAAATAAACTAAAGTGGAGAAAAAATATGTTATTATTAGGTGGTGGGATGGAAGAAACATCCATCCAGTTTCTTGAATTTTGCTTCTATCTTGCATTGAAGTTCAAAGGGGGATTCAGTTTATTAAGTTTTTCCTCTCACAGTAAATAGCATAAAAACCAGCCACACCTTCTGCACTGTATTTGAAAATATTGTAAGCTAAATATCCAGGGATTTTTTCTACAATAACTGCAATTTTCAAAAGTACAGGACATGATTCATTGATGTTTTCTAAACTCCATAGTATCTTTTTCCTCGTATGTTTCACAATTTATCCACATTTCTGTGCACTCACCAGTAAAGCATTTATCTTTGACTTAAGTAAAAATTGAATTCAGGAGATGTTCAGTCCATAGCACAGGAGGATCAGACTCGGTTGACCTCAGTCTGCTCTTCATATAGGAAGTGAGCTCCCTTCATGCAAATTAATCCTCCAACCCTCTATTCAAATTCCCCTCTTGGGGTTGGGAGCCCACAGCTCCATCCTCAGACAGGGCTGAGGTCTCTGGGGAAGGCAGCAGTGTGGTCCAGAAGATGAGACTGCTGGGTCTTCTCCTGTGCCTGGTGACAGGTCCCCAAGGTGAGTGTCCTCAGGGTTCCCTGGAAAGGTCATGAAAGCTAGTGACTGACACAAAGGTTTTTCCTTGTCTTCAGGTGTCTTGTCTGAGGTGAAGCTGCAGGAGTCAGGCCCTGGCCTGGTGAAGCCATCACAGACCCTGTCCCTCACCTGCACAGTCTCTGAATTCTCCATCACAACCACTGGTTATGCATGGAACTGGATCCGCCAGCCCTCAGGAAAGAGCCCAGAGTGGATGGGGTACATAAGTTATGGTGGTAGCACTAGCTACAACCCGTCCCTCCAGAGCCGCATCTCCATCTCCAGAGACACAGGCAAAAACCAATTCTTTCTGCAGCTGAACTCTGTCACCCCCGAGGACACAGCCATGTATTACTGTGCAAGAGACACAGTGATTTGTTAAAAGGTGAGGCCATACACAAACCACCCTGTGGGGAATCTCATGACCAGCAGAGGGAGCGCGTCACACATATAGGAAACCAACTTCACAGCAGTGATGGAAAATGCTACAGAATTTTCTCTCCAGGTGATTATCATCCCCGGCAGCAGCCCAAGCACACAGATTCCAGGTATCTCCTATATTTCTGATCCCACAGTGTTACATTTTTATGGAATCATGCATTTTTGCCCTCGTTTATCATGATTAATTCCACAATAAATTTTTCAATGAAACCTTTGTTCACAACTCAGTTGACCACACAGATTCATTAGTTTTTAGGCACAGAAACATTTCATCCTGAAAATTATTTTTCTATTGACTAAAGTTCTGCTCTCCAACCTCAGACATATCTGCAGGGTGTCTCACCTTGAATGAAGATTCATAATTCTGCTTCATGCAAAGGCTTAACACTGAATGGTTAAATATCATTCTACAGTTTGATTTCAGTGTTTGCCTGTCATTAGAGCTTCTTAGTTCCTCAGCCTTGAGGTTGTAGGCAATTACCTTGAAGAGCCTGAGCAGATTCCACTGTGACAAGGCCACCCTCAGCATCTCATTAGTAGAGACCATCCATGCTGCCACACGTCTTATAGTTTTAGGGCGCTGTCCAAAAATTATCATCTGGACCTAGAATCCTTAGTGTTGAGTCTCAGAAACTTTGAAGCAATGTCTTAAACATCCTATCTATTTGTATTTCAAGTGGGTTTGTCATATTTACATTCCCTTCAATAACATTTAGACATCTACAAATGCTGGCTTCAGCATGACTGGGGGCACTTCTGTTTAATTCTTACTCATCTGTCTGTTGATCTGGTAACTGTGAGTGACTTGACATTGTCATGGCTGACTCAAGGCCAGAGAGAAGGTCAAGGTCTGCCCAGATTGAAACCTGGACATCAACTCGCTCTCTCTCTCTCTCTCTCTCTGCTCTCAGAACCTGAGGATAAGGCTGAGTCAGGCCTGGACTCTGACTCACATCTGGGATGAAATGACTGAGGGAGCCTTGAGATCCTATGAATTTAGAACACTGGAAATGTTAGAATTCTTAGATTCTCTAAGATGCAAATCACTGAGGCAGGCTCTTTCCATGTCCCAATTTGTGAAGAGCCATGTATTTGTAGTTGCAAAATTAAAATTAAACATTGCAGCTGGAATCTGGCCATGAAGTTTTAAATTATTATTAATCTATGTGTCTATGTGTCTATACAGATCTATGTCTATGTATCCATCTATCATCTTTCTGTGCTGTCATATTTCAATTTAATCATCAACTCTGCATGAACTCACATCTCATTTCCTCATCTATTATCAAATTATTATTCACATATTTGTTATCTATTTTTCACTTGTTCCATATGACTGTCATTCAAAATTTGATTATTTGTGTCACTGTCAATTCATATCTTAACTATTTCATCATCAACCACATATCACTGATTAATATACTTATAAACATTGTATTACAAAACATTGTAATACAAAATTATAAATATGTAACTTGTACAGATTTATATACTCTTAAGTCAGTAGGCACACATGAATTTAACCAAATATGATTGAGGATGCTAATTACTTAATGGTTAACTGAAAAAGTCCCTGCTGCCTACTTGTCTTCTTCTCTGATGTGAAAATTTGAGATATGCTTCTCTGAAAAAAAGCTGACCATGTTATTAATCATTATTATGTATAGGCCTGTGCTGTGCAGCACATCTCCAGGTCTTACCCTGCATGCACAGATGAAACTTTCTGCTTTGTTCAACATCTTGCCATCTCCCCTCCCCAAGAAATCCATTTGTTACCACCATTCTACTGTGTTTCTCAGGGTCTGATCATTTTGTGCCCCAATACAAGTGGTATCATGAAGTGTTTGCATTTCTATGCCTTGTCTATTTCCATAAAGAAAAACAAAGAAGAGTGAGAATGGAGAAGTCTGGCTTCACACTGATGACAATTTTCAGAAACAGCAGAGTAAGTAGTGTTTTATCCTAATCAATGGCATAGTGTGAGGAAGAAGATGCTTATTCCTGTAGTTTCTTCGATGAACCCCTGAGTAAACACAAGAAATCAGGTGAAACTTAATTGAGCCATACGCAGCACAATGTCTGAAAGAGGCTCCTCTCTTCCAGCCCCTCAGGGTCAACACCAACAATGGGAGAACAAAAGTTGGGGTGACTGATCAGCATCAGATCCTAGAGGCCATATCTGCCTCCTGGGATATAAAGCCTGGTACATCATTGATATTCCAAGTGCAAAGAGAACATAGTGTGGTTCCCTCAACATGAGGTCAGTAGTGCCAGGAGATTGAGGGACATCCATGCCCCTAACCAGGCCCACAAACGGTGTCCTCACTCATAAGTGCCATCATCATGACCACATATCTGACCCCAGCCTCACTTCTAGCCAACAGAAGGTGGAGCAACCTGTGGGTTGGCAGAAGATGGGTCCTCTCCAAGTGTCTGGAACTGCAGAGGACTTACTGGGATTTATGATTTACTTGGATTTACAGATGTGTGCCCTGCCCTGCTTGATCAACTACTGGGATTATTGTGAACATCTGCCTCACCCTGCAGGATTTTAAACTACAAGGATTATTGGTTTTAAGACCTACTCAGATTTAAGGATGTTTGCCCTGTGCTACGAGATCTTCACTATAGGCTTTATTGTAGATAACCACTCTGTTTTACACATGCTAGGATTATGGGTGTGAATGCACATGTGTCATACAGAGCACTGGTGCTGAACTCCCTACTTTCTCCATCTACCCTATACTTCCTGGCTTAGGAAAACCAGTTTTTCTCTTTTTTTTTTTTTTTCAAGAATTATCTACTCTTCTGTCCCTCTTTCTTTTTTATCTTTTAACTTTAAGATATGTTAGTGGGGCCAGAGGGTTAGCTCAGTGGTTCTGGTGCTTGCCTCGCAAGCACAAGGTCCTGAGTTCGATCCCCGGTAACCACATATAATGCTGGGCATGGAGACACGCCCACCAACAATCAACACCGCATACCACAATGCTGGACGTGGTGGCTCACGCCTGTAATCCCAGCACTCGGGAGGCAGAGACAGGAGGATTGCTGAGTTCGTGGCGGCTTGCCTGGGCACCATAGTGAGCTCAGGGCCAGCCTGAACTACAAAAGCGAGACCCTGTCTCAAAAGCAAAAAAAAAAGATATGCTAGTGTTGGTCTACTTTCCATCACTGCACATCCCTGAGATTGTATATTTGGCTCACAGTATCATAAGTTCAAATCCAACATCAGGTGTTTCCATGGTTTCTAGGCCTCACCTGAGTGTGACACATGATAATGACAAAGCTTATCCTGTGCAAATAAACTGTCCCAATTTCCAGTAACGACAAAAGCAAGAAGACCCTGAGTTCTGACAGTCCCCTGTGGAGGTATGTTCCAGTGACCTAAAGATATTCCACCAAGCCAACCATCTTCTCAAACTCACCGTATTCTAATGCTCTGTGGGTGGAGTCAGGCCTAATACAGGACATAGCAATGGGGTCTTGTTCAGGCCATAGGTGTGAGTCTGTCCACGCTGCCTCAAATGCCAGGATGTTAAACATTGTTTTGGTTTGAAAACTCTATGACATTTTCATTTTCCATTCATTCCTTGCAGGACACAGTGGTTGATTCTATCTCTTAGTTTATGTAAATAGTGTTGCAATAAACTTGATAGTGAAGATTTCCTTTGCTATACAGATTTCAGAAACTTTGAATATGTTCTAGAATGGAGATTTATGAATTGTACTTCAATATTTGAAAGATATTTGGAAATTTCATGCCACTCTCTACAAAGTCTGCACCAATTTACACATCTTCCAAAAGTGTAAAGCCTTCCTCTTCCTACATCTCCTCACCAGTGACCATCATAGTTTTTTATCTTTCATCCTGTACCCATTTAAAGTGAGGTAGTGGGGAATTATATTACATTTTGATTGTCATTTACATATGTAGAATTATTATGTTGAGAATTTCTTTGAGCCATTTTGTCCATTTGTACTTCCTTTCAAACAAATGTCTATTAAGATTGTCATTTTTAAACAAATTGTTATCATTATAATTATATTATATTTTTTTACTTAAATTTTTATTGACATCATTTTCCATTGTTTATATAACTATTGTTATCTGATGTTGTACCAAATATTTAGATGATGTCTTTATTTTCTCTTGAGTATTTCCTTTAAGCAGAACATGTCTTCCTAGTGTGGGTATAATTCCATTTTTCTATATTCACTATTTTCCCTATGCATTTACCTTCTAATCAGGAAAACATTTTCTTAAACATACACTAGGCAGATTTAATATCTATCTTCATTAATTTTTAAAATTTCATCTTTCAAATTCATGTGTTCCATTTTTATGTAAATTTTCAGGTGGTGAGACAGGTTTCCATTCTGTGGTTTACCATGGAGACCCACATATTTCTGAGCTCTGTTTACTGAAGAGAATTCCAAAGGCCAAATGTGAGCTCTTGCTGCTTTTCTTGAAAATAATCTGCCTGCATAGGGGAGGGTTTATTTCCTCAGTTTTTATCCTTTTGCTTTGTTTTGCCTGTCAATTGTTGCCATCATCATGCTGTTTTGAATTTTGTATCGACTTCTATCTATGTCACATATTACATTTGTGTGTCATGATGTCATCAGCATTGTTCATTCTTTTCTCACAAAATTTGCCAATGTTCTGGGTTATTTTTGTTAGTATACAAATAAAGGGGCTTTATTTCCATTTTGGGGAAAAATATCATTGGAACTTCTATAGGAGTTGCATTAAGTATGCATATTTATTTATGTACTATTAATTTTGCATATTGGGTATTCCCCAAAGGTAAGTGGGTAATGTCTTCAGTCCCAGGTTCATGATTCGGGAGTTGATATGGACATGTACAGGTGTGTCCTTGTGGAAGATCTTTAGGTAACTGAGTCACTCACTAGAAGAGACCATGGAACCCTACTTGCCCCTCTGTGCTCTGTCCGCTCTTTTGTGGGATGTGACCTCTCACTTGTACCCCTCTCCTGCCATGATGCACCACAGTTCACTGCCCTCATCAAAGGTCACACTGACTATGTAGGCAATGGCTTTATGAGCATTGGTGTGGTTGTACAGGAAATAGTACTAAGAATCAACAAAGGAGATTATATTAAATTAAAAATCAGCTGCAAACAATGCAAAGCAACAGTGTGAAGAGACAGAAGTAAGGAAGGAGAAAACAATTAGCAAGCTAATTCCTCAGACATAGGTCTAATAAATAAAATATACAAAGAACTCAAAAAAGTTAGACTTTCCAAAATCAAAGACATAGAAAGAAAAGGAAATTGAGAAGAATAGATATTTCTCAGTAAAAGAAGTACAAATGGTCAAAACAATGGCCAATATCTAGATGGAGTGCTGGAAAGCTCATCTTTTTTTTAATTGAATTATTTATTGGTACCTTTTATATAAAGCTCACAATCACACTCAACATTGAGGAATTTGTACTAGTATATGATACGAGTTAATTCTCAGTTTTACCTATATCCCTACCCACCCCACAACCCCCCACCCTCTATATACCTGTGTTTGGAAAACTCATCGTGCTAACATATTCTCACATCTGTGGAGTCTGCGGTTGGTTACCACGTAAACCTTTTGGTAACAGAGTGAACTCAGAATGGATCTGTGGAGATAACACTCATAAAACTATGTGCTTGTTACTTTTCTGTCATTGCTAAGACAAAATACTGTACAACTGAAGTTATAAGGGAAGGGGTTTATTTGGCTTACGGTTCACTGAGGTTTCAATCCATAACCAGCTAGCTCTGAGGCCAGGGCTGCAAACCTCCGTTAGAGGAGAAACAACCTGGCTTGCACAAAGTCAGCAGAGGTAACACGAGGCAGTTAGTTCATGGCAGGCACGCAGAAGCAAAGGCAACAAAGGAGGGAGAGTTTAACAGCATCTTTCTGCCCATTTTCTCTTATTCAGACTACCCGGGTTAGGGTTGTGCCCAACTAATTACTCACACATAGTGGTTTAGTAATCAATCCACCTAACGCCAGCATCACACGTGCCAGATTCCACTACCTCTAAAAAAGAAAGTCCCACTTCATCTGCATGAGGCTTGGGGGGTGCATCTAAACATAAGCCATAAGATATTACAAGTAAGGCACTTATATTTAGATTTCTCATTGTTCTCTTATGTCTCCTGGCCACAAGATCATTGGTGGGAGAAAATGTATATAAAAGTTCAGGGCAAACCTGGTGCCCCTGAGATGAAAGAGGACCCACCCCCATCACAGGAGACCTACAAACTTCTCCACTTCAGGGTGACTGTGAGTTTCACAGGTTGCATCCATGAAGCACAGGTAACACTGAAATAAAGAGGAGCTGGGCACAGCTGTGGTACAGGATGGGGCTCTGAAATCCCCTGGGTCTGTCCTTTGTCATGGAGGTGCTCAAGACCACAGTCAGGGACAGAGATGAGGAGAATTAGCCCAATACTACTCGATCTGAGCTCTAGAACACATCAAACCAGTAAATTAAGCTTCTGTGTAAGTTAACATTGTATAATGGAGAAGCTATTGATACTTCCTTCATATGTTTTTTGATGTGAAAAGATAATTTTTGATGAGTGAAAAGTATATATTGAAACACATGCATATGTGGAAATATATTTTAGTTAAATACAGTCATCTCAGGCAGACTTCCACAGACATATACATATGGACACTGCTGTCTCTGAGTTGTCCATCCCTAGAGCCTCACATAGAGAAGAAAACCAGATATAAGATATAGATATAGATAGATATAGATATAGATATAAGGCCTCCCTCTGTTGAGGAAAATCATCCAGGCCTGAGCCTGCAGCTCTGCATAGTAGCCCCGCCCTCAATGCCAGGAGTTCCCAATAATGATCAAGACTAAGCACAGACGGCCCACCATGGAGTTTGCTTTGTGATAAGTTTTTGTTGTTGCTGCTGTTTTGAAAGGTAATTTATAGGGAAAAAAGGGGTAGTGAGGGTGTGAGTGGACATCAATAGGACAAAGAATAGACCTATAGGGCAGTTTCCTGGGCAGGATGTCTCTGTGTTTGCAGGTGTCCAGACTGAGGTGCAGCTGGTGGAGTCCAGGGTAGGCTTTGTGTAGCCTCAAGGTCCCTGACAGTCTCCTGTGAGCCCTCTGGATTCACCTTCTGTGACTATTGGATAAGCTGGATCAACTCCAGGGACAGGGCTGGAGTGGGCTTGGTGAATTAACCTGGGTAGAGGAAGATTATACTACCAAGTCTTTGTAAAGGATGTATCAACCATCTCTAGACCAAGACACTGCAAAGGGCGTGTCAACCATCTCCAGAGTCATTACCAAGAACACATTGTATCTGCAGATGAACAGCCTCAGAACTGAGGACACAGACTTGTGTAACGTACAGTAGACACAGTGAAGGGGCCTTAGTAGACCAGACACAATCCTACCTGCAAGGCTGCTCAGGACACTCTGAGCTCAGGGTCAGCCCAGGAACATATGGAGGGCTCACTCCCGCCATGTTTGGGTTTTGCTCTACACTATTCTTTGTGAATCCTTTCTTTTGTAATGATCCCAAGCCTGGTGTGTACTTTGTTTGGAAGTGTATTCTTGTAATGAGCTGTTTCATTCTAGTAGGAACTAAATGCGTGTATCCCTGATAAGGTAGAAAAGACCCTGCCCTGGTCTCCAGGATCAGATCCCAGGGAAGTTCACAGGAACCTGGTGAGATTTTATCACGCATTTCAGAACACAGACCTCAAGGGAACCCCTGATTCGTTTGTAAACAGTTTGAGATTCAGGTTAGAGAACGTATGTGATCCAGGTCCTGAGTCAGTGAGCAATGAAACCACTAAGGTTTCAATTCCTTCTCTTTCTCTTTGTCGGGCTTCAGGCTCAGAACTGCTCCAGGCATCACTGTCTCTGCTGATCTATGTTTCTGTGCCCAGGCTTTAAGCTCTTTCATCTCCTTTCTTTCAAGCAAAATGTGACGAGGTTATGGATGAAATCAGCTTCAGCTGCCATGGAGTCACCTCCAGCCTTGTGGCTCTGGAAAGACCCATGATGGACACTGCTGAGGACTCTCAGGGTGGCTCAGGTCGGTGTGGCTAAATCCTAGAGCGCAAAGTCTGTCATTTCCCAGAATCCTTTGTGTCACTTTCCATGGCAGCTCTGACTGTCCTCTCCTTCGGGTAAAGAGAAAAACAAATCCTCTGTTTTTCCCTCACACTCAGTGTTATTACCAAGGAACATGGTCATTGATTCTTCAGGGTCCTGCAGATGTAAGAGCCACACTCATGAAGGAAGGAAACCTGCTCGAAGTAGAGTTCAGCAGCCCCACAGAGGCCCGCAGGCTGGGCACACACACTTTTCACAGTCCTGTACTCTAGGCTACAGTCTGCCCCTGGCACCAGGAGATGTCTCAGGCTCAGCGGCAGGCCTGGTCACAGTCCTTTCTCCAACATGTTCTCTCTGCCTCTTGGAAAATGACATTTAATTATATTAATATTAATATTAATATCAAGAAGTAAAAATTTCACAACTTTAAATGGGATGAATGACTTTCCATCCAACTTTCATGGCACCAATATATTTACAGTGGGCATCATAAATTAGTAATGGTGCCAATGATGTTATAAGGAGGTAACTGATGCTCAAGTATGAACAGCCACAGAGATCGTTACCGACAAGCTGGGAGATACACATATAACAGAGTTTAAAAATATCAGCTCAGATATCTCACATATAAAATTGAAAAGACAATCCAAACACAGATTTGTGGAGTATTTCATAGCTAATTATATATACATATACACCTCACTTCTGCTATGAAAAATTGTAGAACAAATGTGTGGAAATGAACACTTTACCACTCAAGATACTATGAATTTAGTGTTCCTGAAAGTGTAAAATGGACAGGAACCCACAGACCCATCAGGGGTGCACTTTGTGTTGTGTGTTGTGTTAAGAATATACCAGCTGGGCCGGAGGGTTAGCTCAGTGGTTCTGGCGCCTGCCTTGCAAGCGCAAGGTCCTGAGTTCGATCCCCGGTAACCACATATAATGCTGGGTGTGGAGACTCACGCCCACCAACAATCAACACCGCATACCACAATGCCGGGCGTGGTGGCTCACGCCTGTCATCCCAGCACTCGGGAGGCAGAGACAGGAGGATTG